>JAKXYG010000924.1:0-60000 GCA_025895645.1 Cardicola forsteri | reverse complement strand
ATTAGTTGGTTTAATATAATATCAACTTTGATAAGTTATCTCGTTAAAAAGTTCTAATCATGATATTGATTGATTGATTGATTGAAGGTTTTGTAAAATAAAACGTTTCTTGTTTGTTAAATTTGAACTTAAAATCAATTAGGAAAGAAAACAATTGTGCTAAAGGCTTTTTGTAAATCAACTTGACTACTTTGTCTAAATTAGTTATTATTATTTTAAAATAAAATAATCTTTTAATAGGATTATATAAATCCGGAATAAAAAACATGCAAAAAAATAACCTCAAATAATTTGCAATTGTCTATAAAATTACTGACAAAAATTGTGCAATGATACAATTATACTATTGAATAACCCCAAAAATATCGATATTCAAAACAAACAGGAACAGGTGTTGCGTAATAACAAACAAACGCAGTAATTTAAAAGTTAATTTAGGACACTACTTCCTGTTTACATTTGAGCAATTTAAAAATATTATGTTAAAATAATAGTTATTTTTTACTCTATTCGGTCAAACCTTAATTGCTCTAAAACGCATGAGATAACAAGATTGTTCCATGTGATTGTATATTAAGATTTGGGCTTTAAAGATTGTGATTTCACCCAACCCATCATAGGAATTATTCTCCTTTCACTTGTTGTTTCTTTAGCAATATTTAGTTCTTGTAGTGGGACTCAAATCCACCTACCTACGATTCTAGCTCCTTAGCCGTTTCTGCCACTTTGGTATAGACTTCGGCATCTTAAACCCTTGTCTCAGTGTGGGCCAAATCTAAATTGTAAACCCAAAATCTTTTTTAAATATGGCTTTATCGAAGCAAATTTCCAACACTTGATCGACTATTGTTTCTTTATTAATGGGTTTCAAGGGTGAATTATTAGAATGATCAGATTCACTTGAATAATAAATATATTTGGCTGTAGTCAACCAGGAACTGTTCCATTCTTATTTGGAATTATCAGCAGTGCATACCTTTCAAGTTTCACACAAACACACGAAGTTGAAGCCACACCCTATTTGGTGTCAGGCCCGTGCTATAACCACTAAACCATAGGTGGTTAAATTGACTCTATAAATTTATTATTTATAGTAAATTTGACCAATTGCTCAAACAGTGTACGTTACTACTGCTAGCAAGCAGATGAGTAATCCCTTACCATACAGGACCTGAGATATTACACAAGTTTAATAGCCTATATGACACGGTACGGTTATATTTATTCATAGGTTTTCAAGGATAAATTATTACAATTGTTTATATATCTATTTATTTACTACTTTGAATGTTTTACAGGAAACATCTTTTAGAAGTGGACATTTTAGCGAAGCCAAACGTGGATCTGTATTTTAGTGCCGGTGATAGGGATTGAACCCACGCCCACCTAGGTTCGGGTCGAGCGCTTACCGCCTTGGAAGAAAACTTTAATATATTTTATTATAATTTTCAGTTAAAAGTTTTATAAATTTAATTTTTAAAATGTATTTTTACAATTGAAAATAAAACTTTTGCATATATTTTATAGATGATACAATTAAAAAATGAATTAATTAAATTCTTAACATTTTGAATTCTAAAGTAATGTTGTGTAGTAAATGCTATTTTAAAGCATAAAACCTGCTTTAACAAAGCATGCATTCTACGTGTGATTATTACAAAAGTAATGTTTAAAAAATGTCGGACTTTTCACTTTTAGTTTCATTTTTAAAAATTGTTTTACATTGACGCATTTAAAACAAAAATTTAGATGCCAATTAAATTAATTTTTCAAGTATCTAATTTGTATTTAGAATTTTTCTTAATTTTTTGAAAATTTTTGTGATAAAAATTACTTCATTTACTACTTACTGTTTGTAAAAATTATTATTATTATTATTGTCAACTTAAATACTTCAGTAGATACTCGCTTTGTAAAGGTATATTCATTATTTATTTGATTAATGAACAACAATTTTTAAATTATCACTCAATAAATTCACAATTTGTTTTTTTCACAACTACAAATATTTTACGAAAACATTTTTCACCAGTAGACATTTTAACACAGCTGAATGTTGGCCCGCATTTAGTGGGCCAGTGTTGGAAATCAAACTCATGCCCACTAAGGTTCGAGTCGAGCGCTGTACTGTTATCTCTATTTAAACAACAGAGATTTTAACTTTTTTATTTTTTTAATAAATAAAACATAAATCCAAACAATTATTTACTTATTGAAATTACTAAACAAGATTTTTAAATTGTCAGTTGTCTTACGCATTTGAGGAAGCATTATTGGTAAAGATAGAGAAACAAAAACGAATACATTAGAGCTAAACTTGGATAAGCAAGTCAGTCTTTTGTAAACTTACACCAATATAGTCATGTTCTTCCATTCATCGGGATACAGAACTTTGTTTGTACACTTCAATTATTATGCATACAACATAATATGGTTGCCAAACATGAAAGCGACCATACGAATGGTGAAAATATTTATTGCCGGTGTTTTCAAAATATTGTAAAACTTAGTTAGCGCGATCACATTTCGAAAATGAGATTGTGAGAAGAACTAACTCCCGTCCACTACATGACATCACTACAATTAGACAAAAACATTACGTGGTCGAGTTGTACGTACACCATCCAGAAGGTCAACAAAATCTGCTACAAAATGGACAATTGACCATGGCAGAACGAACAGTTGGTAGACTACAACAAAGTTGGCCAATTATCATTTGGGAAGATCGAGTTGAAATGAATGTGGAAGTGTGGTCAAACGAAGTTTTGACGACAAGTTCCCATTCTACCAACAATGCTTACAATTTAGTGTAATTGGTTCGGAGTTACAAGCAAACATTGTTGGTAGTTTTTCTTTACTTCCCAAAGTGTTCTCACACAACTTGTCATTTCTACACTCCAACTTCGTCCTTTCTCAATCGGACTGAGATTCAATGGCCTTCGTGTTTCACATTATTCTTGTGTTGCAGTAGGACAGGTTTGTGTGTCCCTATTTGACTATGTACAGCTAACTAATGACCTTGAAATTAGGATGGTATTTTATGTCCACGATAATAAATAATAATTCTGTCGCACACTATCAACAGACACACAAAGAAGACAGAACCAAATGTTCTTAAACCAACAATCTTTATTGGATAAAACAATTGAGTCAAACATTGAATCGGGGCTATATGTTACATTAAAGAAAATAGCGTAAAAAATGGGAAATTCTTAATGCTATATTAATTTTATTTAAAACTTTTTAAAAATTAATAATAAAATTACATTAAATGATGTACAAAACTCCAGACTTGGTTTTATGGATAACAAAAATATTCGTTTGAAAGTATTAAGTGCAATTTACGTATTTTTTTATTATAATAATTAATTAATTATCAGTTAGTGTGCTTAAAATCATTCTTTAAAAGCAGTTTTTAATATTCTAAGTTTATGTTTCTACAACACAAAATTTAACTTTGTTGTTTCCTCGAAATAAAAATTTAAATTTAAATTAGAAAATTTTTTTTTAAATATTAATTTAGAATGCTCCAGCAATCATCTAGATGGGTAGAGTATTTTAAAGAAGTATTTAATCAGCCCATGCTAAAACCCTTATAGATTTTGATAGTGATGATTATATAAATGTGACTCATAATCCAGAAATATGTATTAATGCAATTCAAAGGTTGAAAAACAATAAGGCAGGAGGACTTGACGATGTAATTGCAGAGATTTTCAAACATGGAGGTGATGTTGTGGAAAGTGAGCTTGCTCATTTAGTTAATGTTATATGGAATAATAAACAAGTTCCAAATGATCGGCGGCAAGGAGTAATTGTTACTCCTCTCAAAAAAGGTAGTCTGAATGATTACAATAATTGACACGGAATAAACTTATTGTCTGTTCCTAGTAAGGTGTTTTGCAAAGTAATTTTAAATCGTTTAAGTAATGCAGTAGATAAACACCTTCGAGAACAACAAGTAGGCTTTCGGAAAAGAAGAAGCTGTATTGAACAAATACTCACCCTCCGTAACATTATTGAGCAAAGTCGAATTTCAGCAATCATTTACAATTAATTTTATTGATTTTATAAAAGCTTTTGACAGTGTTTATCGAGAATCTTTGTGGAAAATCGTTAAGTTTTACGGAATACCATTGAAATATGTGAATATTATGCGTTCCTTATACCAAAATTCAAGTTGCTGTATTTGAACAAAAAGTGGTCATACTGCTATGTTCGAACTTGTCACGGGAGTACGTCAAGGATGTATTTTGTTACCGTTTTTGTTTTTTCTGGCAATTGATTTCGTTATGACTTGATCCATGAATAATTTGTCTTATGGCATCAAATGGAAAGAAGGCAGATTAACAGATTTGGATTTTGCAGATGATATTGGTCTACTCAGTGAGACTCCAGAAATGATGCAAAATATGACAACACGTCTCAGTGATATCAGTTCTCGATTGGCTTACGGATTAATTGTTCAAAAACGCAAGTGGTGTGCACTAAGTCAAACAATGATTTACCCATCCAAATTAATGGACAAAATATTCATATTGTTGATTCCTTTACATATCTGGGAAGCATCATTGGTAAAGACGGAAAAACCGAAACTGATGCTAAAGCCAGACATGGAAAGGCAATGTCAGTTTTTAATAGACTCAGATCAATATGGTCATGTTCTTCCATTCGCCTAAAGACAAAACTTCGTTTGTACGCATCAATAATCATTCCTACGGCAATATATGGGAGTGAAACGTGGAAACGTACGGACAAGATTGATAAAATGGTGGATGTTTTTCATCGCCGGTGTCTTAGAAGTATTTTAAAGATTACCTGGTGCGATCACATTCCAAATGATGAGATCATGAAAAGAACTGACTCTCGTTCACTCCATGACATCATTACAATTAGACGAAGAAAATTACTTGGTCAAATTCTACGTTTACCGCACCCGAAATACCAGCAAGAACGGTTTTGGAATGAATAATTGTAAATAGAAAACTTGGCTAAGAACTATTTGGGAAGATCTAATTAAAATGAATGTTTCATGGGATCAAGCAAAATGTTTGGCAGAATGTTCAAATACATGGACACATTTTGTTGTCTCATGTTCTCTTTGAATTACGAGACTGTTTTTGTTATTTTTTGCTGTAATTGTTGTCTTATTGCCCCATGCTCATTTTTTAAAGCAAAAGGATTTTGTAATAATAAATAATAATTTTTTTTTAATATTTGGTTTTTTCAATAAACAATTTTGAAAATATTTTTGTTTTAATGCATCCTTGTCGTAAACATAACTAATTTACACCAAGAACGACTTCACAATATATTATTACAATCAAAAATGTTGCTTCGGTTTTTACCAAAAATATTCATTTGCATTTAAATTTAAGTTAAAAATTAATATTTGCCTAAAAAGTAAAAATGCATTGTATCTTGTCAAAACAATTGGAAAATTACAATAATATTTATAAAAATATTTTGGGTATTTCCTAGAACGGTTTTCTTTGCTTGTTCAAAAATTATTATATAGCTTAAAAATTACACTAGTTTTTCAAATTATAAAATATAATTAACATAAATTTAGTTGTTTACTATTAAGGAGGAAAAAATTTATATGTTTCAACTTTTAAATCACAGAAAGTTGAATTTGTATTACAGAAAGAAAACGCTAGTATAACATAATTAATCATGGCACTTTGTTTTGTAGTTAATAAAACGCTGATTTAAAAAGATTTATATGTTGACTACAAAATAAGGTACTGTGCATAGTAAAGTTTGCAGAAATTAATTTTTTTGAATACTTTAAAAACCTTTTTATGTAAAAAAACGTTATTTTGATTTTGTAAAAATTATAAAATAACCATTACATAACAAATTATGTCAATCAGTACAGTGGTGACATGGAATATATATATATATATATATATATATATATATATATATATATATATATATATATATATATATATATATATATATATATATATATAGTATTCCATGTTCACAATTTTACTCAACTTTTGATTATAAACCAGTTGTAATTTTATGTAGTATTTTTATTATTACGAATAATAATTTATTTTACTTTTTGTGTAGTATTGTACATAATATGATTGAACGGAGTTCTTTTTGCAAATTATGTGGCTGCTAAAAATATTTTAGCTGAACAACTAATTTTTTCATTATTTTCTTTAATGATTACATACATACACATGTGCCAGTCCGCATTTAGTGCCGGTGATAGCATTCAAACCCACGCCCACTCACGTTCGAGTCCATCGCTGCACTACTAGACCACATTATATAAGTAGTCTGACGGTTTTTAAAAATCGTCTACGTTGTTGAAAACCATAATTTCCGAATTGGGATAGGTAATGAAAACCTACCAATTGAATTATATCAACACAATGTGAATAGTGAACATGTCTCCCATTCCTTTCAATTACATTTCAATTTGTTGAACAAAATTTACAATTTTTATGTTAACATGACAAACACACCACGGTACCGTTTTAATAAATAGGATTTATTTATTTTCCGAAAACAAAAAAGAACCGCCTGTTATTGGACCACTTGTTCACATAATTGACTTTTAGTACCCAAAAATTAAATTATTTATTGTTAAATAAAAAGCAAATGTCCTGTTTTTAAAATTACATTTATTAAATAAAGGACAATTTAATTTACTAATTTATTTTTATATTTTTAATTTATTCAAATGACATATTAAGTACAACCTAAATTAACCTTAATATTTTTACATTTTAAAACATTTTTGTTCCAAAATGGAAGAAGCAACAAAATAGTCTTTACACAATTGTACATTACATTGTTGGCATTAATAATCCAGTAAAATAAAGGTCAACTTTTTATTCGGATATTACTAAGATTTGTCATTGGAATCGTGCCTTCAATTATTTGCCGTAATGTTATGGAATGGTATCTATTTGTTGTTTCTTTTACACAATTTTTTAAAAAGGTTTGGTTGTCATATAGATGGATAAGTTGTCAAATTTTTCTACGTAGTAGACGTAACACTCTAATGACGTTTTATCTATTTTTCTAAAATTAGCTATAGTTCAGACAAATAATCTCTGTACAAAAACAACAGATTCAAAACCTAAGTTACGTCAGTCTGTATTAATTAAGCGCTGGTCTTTAACAATAAAGCAATAATCAATGAGAAACAACATGAACCAAAATAGAAATAACATTAAAGTTGGTCCATTTGTTTGCTTAATTTTTACACAAATATTACTATTATTATTATTATTATTAATAATAATATTGATATTATTATTATTATTATTACTATTATTATTATTGTTATTATTAATATTGATATTGATATTAATACTATTTTTATTATTATTAGTTCGAAATTTTCACGAAGAACTTGTAGAAACCAGCGTACTGATATAAAAACCTAAAATCTAATTTTTTTGTCTATTTTAACCTAGCGAGCTAGATACAACAGTTAAATAACTTTTCGAGCAACTTGAGTGTGTAATAGTAAACATTTACATAAACTGGTACCTTGTTATTTTTCTGTATGTATTATTTTTGTTTCGTGTTAGTCCGAGTTCAGAAAATCTTTAACAGACGTGTCCAGAATTAGGAATATCACTATAATTATTTGAACTTGATATTTTACAAGCATTACTCAATTGTTCACTATAATTATTATTTAATTTACATTGAGCTATTGCCTAATTATTATTTGTAATAGCTACTAATGATCTTGAGACTGCTAACGATCAAGAAGGAATGGCAACAATTTTGAAGATTTGAGTAATACTTAAAAAGTTTCAATTTACAATCATATTGCTGACAGTCACTTTCATTTGAAGCATTCACCTAGTCCATCTAGACTAGTAAAGCAGGGATCAAGTACACAGCAGTATAACGGGGTTTCTGCTTTGGAAAATGGATGCAAACAATACACTCGGGGTACTTAAAATGTATATTAAAGTATATGATATATATCGTATACAAAATCGAATGACCTCGACAATATACACTAGCAATAGCACCTTCTCAATAATGCCGATTATAAACCGATAAACTTTGTTGTTTTCTTACGTTTCTTACTTTTGATGTCAATTATTTAAAATTCTGTAAAAATATAGAAATAATAATCAATAGGTGACCACGTCATCAACCATTTAATGAAAATATTAGTATTTTGAAACACAGTAAGCTCACAGTGCAAATACACAAGTTGTTAGATTTTTACTACAGGGAATTGGAAGGTTCAAACCCTACCACCGAGACTAAATGAGGACTGTTGCTTGACTTTGTTTAATGCCCACTTACTGGAAATATTTCTCATATAAAAATTCAAAAAATAATAAACTCGGAAGAAAGTTTCATAGACTTGACGGTAGTGCCTTGCTTTTCGTCTAGCGATACAGCGTTCGATTCGAATCTAGATGAGCATCGGTTTGATCCCCACTACAAGTACCAAATGTGAGCCTATAGTAGACTTCGTAAAATGTTCACTGCTGGGTGATAGTTTTCTTGTGTAAAACATTTAAAATAATAAAAATAAATATATATATAATTATCAAATGGGTTTTTTAAGAGATTATTTGTTTTATAATTGTTATATTAAAATTGTCAGATTCACTAGCTTTTTAAGTCAACAAGGAGCACTGTACAGCTGTTTCATCCTTATTTGGAATCATCAGCAGCGCATACCTTTCAAGTCTTACACTCACACATAAACTTGAACCCATGCCCTATTTGGTGTCCAGTCAGCGCCCTAAACCACTGGGCTACGGGTGGATGACCTTGGCCAATAAATGTATTATTTATGGTAAATCTGAATATTCAACTGAATCTGACAATTCTAATATAACAAATATATAATTGTTGACCTGGTCACCATTATACCCTCATTTAATGAAATTCTACAAAAAAAAATAGTCAAATTATACAATTTATCCAACATACAACCTTGACCTCTATAAAAATACGTTGCAATTACCACGTGTGCTTTTAGCATACAAAGAATATAAATATTTAAACGCAGACTGCGAAGCTGTATATATATATATATATATATATATATACATATATATAATTCCATATGAATCATGTTATTCACTTGTATGTATATATTTACACATACGCATACATAACCTACTTTTCTACCCTATCATGTATGTCTCATCATATTCTAAAAATATAAACTGTATATATGTGTGTGAGTTTCTCTCTAACATGGCTTGCTTGTCACAAACGTTGTTTTTTATATGTCACCATGTAAAACCATTGACGCGCGTTAACTTTCAATTTATAGACATAAGTAATAATTAGATTAGCTAAAAGTGTTTTAAAAATTACTAAAACTTGAAATGGCTAACTAGTAAACTCACCAACGTTTATTACTTTCCAAAAAATACTTTCAATAAACGTGCAACTAACACAAAACTCAACTGTAGCCAGTCCTAACAATAAAGGAAGATTAGACAGTAAGATAAGCAACTCCATCTTCATAAAGAATATTATCAAGAAATAACATGAGGACACCATTTCATTAAACAGGGGCAAAAAGCGAAAGCATGATTGCGACGATAGGGCTTAGTAAAGTCCGAATAACTGCTCAAACATTGATAGGAAGGACATTTAATGGCAAAAGATGGAATGTACATTTATGTAAAACAATCTTGTTGCTTCAAGTACTCAGAGCGTAAGACTTAGAATAGTAATAATAATAATAATAATAAATAAATAATTTTTTTTTAAAACAGATGGTGTTCAATTTTCTGCTTTAAAATTTTTATTTGTGTAAACGCCTGTGTACTTGATCAAAATGAACAGATGAACAAGTCTTTGAAAAATTAGAAGGAAAAAACGTTATTGATAAATCCGAGTGGAACAACTTTGTTGATCTATGCGCTTTTCAGACCGAAAAACTCCAACCATTTTAAACGGACATTTGCACTGTGCAAAAATGAAGTTGGAAAACAAACAAAAAAAGTTTTTACTCCAACTTTACTTCACAAATGACAAATCCATGTACATTTTGATAACTTAATACGTTTGGTTACATTTTCACACTATTTAATGTACTAAATACTCAATGACAAAGAAGTGCTAAATATTACAAATGAAAAATCTGTTTCAATAATGTGAAAAATAGAACGGTTGTATTGCCGTAAAGTACTTTTGTTTATACACGTGCTAGAAACCTTAGCAAAATGAAGTCAAAACATATCAATTGTGAGAATGTAAAATTGGTGCAACAAACGAAACATATATACTACACATTCTGCACTGATTACATTTATTTAATACAACTATCTAACGAATATTGTAAATGTGGTACACAATTTTGTACGCTATTTTCTCAAACAATGTCCTTTTGCTGAAAAGTGTTTGTCGTCAAGTATTCCAGCAATAGTAATAATAACAACAGTACAAAAACTATTGTGTTTCGGTAGTACAAGTCACTGGATTCTATATTCTACTAGATTCGAATGGAGCTAGGACCACTGTAGAGTTATTTCATCCAGATACATTTCGAGTCTCAAGCGAACTTGGGTCACTAAATCACGAGCGATTGAAACTTGCTTTGTAAATTTATTATTTATTTATCAAAATAATGCTAATTGCTTGGTGACCTCAAATACTGTATGTTACTACTTCTAACAAACAAGTGAATCATCCTTTCGGCTATGGGCTTTCATTATATAGGTTCTGGCATACAGCATAATTTTGTCAGTCAATAAAGCAATAGCTACTTTATTAAATACAATGTTAAAATGTATTATTTATAGTTAATCAAATTAACAATTGCGTTTATGCGGAGTGGTCTAATGATACAGCATTGGATGCGAACTTCAGTAGGTATGCGTTCGAATACCATCACTGGTACCTTTCTTCGACTTTTCTAAAATGTTCACTTGTAAAATGTTGTATATATATATATATATTGTCAAAAAAACATTTTTTGTAAAATGTTTATACTGTAAAAGCTGAAGAAAAACTTGAATTAACAATTTTAAGTATAAAATACTAAAATTATTTAGCAAGTTTCAACAAGATTATGTTTGCATAAACGTATATTTTGATTGGAATAAAAAAAATTACGAATATTAAAAGACATCAACTGTGAAATGAACTCATTTCGTATATACTTTTTAGTTGTATAAAATTTTAGCATATATATATATATATGACTAACAAAAATATGCCAAGTGAATTTATCTAGCAGTTTATGTCTTCTTATATATGGAAACATAGTGGGAACTCAATGCCTTAAGATACGATTGCTTCAGTAATAATAATAATAAGATTAAATATAATAATTGTTGTACTACAACACATGTTAATTGATTACTAGCATAAATCTTTCCCGCTGTCTTTTATTTGTAAGGATTTTACATATTATTCTTATTATTTGTATACAGTAGACAGGTCGCACACATTTTCTGTCTTGCAAACCACAGTTTTTCTAGTATATGTTTTCTACGACCTTATTAGTCATATATCAACATACATACATGTGTTTATGTTTAAAAATCCATTCACACAAGCACACACATCAGACACATGTACAAAGAAAGCAAAATGTTTTTTAGGCGCAGATACAGACACGTCCGTCGTTGGTTAATTATTGGCAAAAACAGTTGTTTTGAAGTCCAAAATTTGACTACAATGCATGTTATAGATTGTAGTCAAAACTAAACATTTAAATCATATATATCGAAACAGTAGTACATATATGTATATGTATGTATATAATATGCCAAGGTGGTCTAACGGTAAAGCGCTCGACTTTAACATAGATGGAGATGAATTCGATCTCTATCATCGGTACTAAATGGCGGTCTACTGTTGGCTTCGCTAAAATATCAACTGTTGAAAGATGCGTTTCATCTGAAACATTTAAAATTGTAAAAATAAAAATATTTTCCAATGGCAAAAATTTAAAGTACAATTATATGGAACAATCTTATTTCTCCCCCATACTCTCCATGGTGAAAGAAACTAAATAAATATTGAATAGCTTTCTTCCATTGTTTGCAAGTTTATTGTTTCGAGAATTGTATTTTTCACCTAGTAAAAACGTAAAGCAGTCTTACACGATAGAAATCATTTTGTACAAATGGCACTACTGAGTTCGTATCCACACTAATAGGTGGATTTGTCTTGAACTTTATTGCAAATAAACAACAACAATAAATTATCAAAAAGTCAATTTTGTCAGCTTGAAAGAAAATGCCAATAAAATAAGCTGTATGTTACACGCAGTCTCTTTTTTTCTGGAATGCCAACTTCGTGTTGTTTATGTCGGATTATGTAATTTTCACATGGGCCATGCTGTCAAACTTGAAATCAGCAATAAGCTTTATTCTGATTTCTATATCTTGAATAACTTATTAACTTTGCCGAAATTGTGAAATTGAAATAAGGCACAACAGTCTGTTTTTCAAACTTTGGTTAATCTGCCATCTTAGCCATTGAGGTCATGTCTAAGAAGATACCAGGTGGCAAAAGTAGCTGGAATCGGTAGGCACCGGTTCAAGTTCCATTGCTAGCACTAATTGAAATACCAACAATCTTGAAAATTTAAATGATTTATAATGATACTCAAGTGGGTGACAGAGGCAACTCGTTATTAGTTCTAAGTTCGCATAGCATTCCCAATTCCTATACAAAGGTGTTGGATGCGATAAATGAAGTTTCTTGGCTAGAAAACCGCTTCCTTGTGACAAGGCCAGTATTCACAGGAATTAATGAAGCAATCTTCTTCGGGGGGGGGATTGATACCAGTTGACGTATGTACAACCCTGTTCCCCCACATATGGTAAATTTATACCTTCAAATACCTTTTAATGGGTACCCATTCACTGAGCGGGAATCCAATAAAATCCAAGTTATACCTGTGTACTCGGTCCCTTCTGTTATTAGTCTAAATACTTATGTGCATATAGTCCAAAACGCAACACGTAGAGGAGGAAGTCACCAGCATTACTCAAATCCTCAGGATTATTAGCACTACAAATAAGAAGCAAAAGCTTACCACGAATGTAAACTGCTCATGACGTATAAGTATAACGTTTTAACTGATCACCACAATCATCAAATGTCTCAACATCACATGTGGCATTCCCACACTTAATGTTTATCAAAATAGAGTTGGTACAAATACATGTTCGTACCGGACAAATCCGTCTTGACAACAAACACTTTTATAGTCAACGCACAAAAATTGAAATGACTACTACTGCTTTATCAAAATAAATTTTGTTTGCCTAATGAAAGTACCAAATTTCAGTATTAGACGTCTCCTAGATAGTCGACTGTTTAAAAATAGCCGGTCTGTTGTTAACAGGCTATCGATTTTTTAAACAAACTTTTGCAAACATGTACAAACGAAGCAATTTGATTAAATACAAACTTTAGCAAAATCATCTGGTTTTCAATACGGATGATTGATTACTATAATTGATACAAAATTCTTTCATTTTCAATAATATTTATTGATTGATGACGCGCACAGCATATTATATGATAGATTTTGCTGAAAACAACGTATGAGAATAATGAAGTTTCAAAGCTGATAGTCAGCATCCTAGTGACGGCGGTAATGTTCACAAAAATTGACAAAACCAACTGATTTTTTGTCAGGGTTATCTCCCTTAGCTTAAATGCTACATACGGTATACAAGTACCCTAAGATACCTCTTAAATATTGAGTGCATGTTTGTACATATCGATCAAAATGGAAGACCAGTTAGACCACTATAAACTCGGTCCTTGCTGTTAGCTTAGGTGTTTGTGGTGCACGCAGTTCAGGATGCTCCAGATGGAGGCAATAATGATCACCACCATCAGAAATGGAGACTATACAACTATTACTCATACCCTCATAATCCCCAAAATTTCCCACGTGAGTCTATTGAACTTTTTCCAGTTTTTCCTAAACAATTATTAGAAACATACTTTTACTTCTTTGCTGGAATGGCTCAACTTAAAAATTTTATATAGCGAGTCATTTTAACTCTGTAGACGATCTCAGGTCTGGTTGGGAAAAGAAGAGGGATTGAGCGCAAGATTAGAAATTTGTGAAAATATTGCTAATGAAGCGAGAAGACACAATTTCACAAAACTATAGGAAAGTGAAAACATGGTTCCGACGATGGGGCTCGGCACAAGACAAATATAATTTCAACTTTCAAAGACAAAAATTAAATGCACAATCATGCTCCAACGCTCTCTACGGAGCGAAAGGAATGTAAAATAAATAACTAATTTTTCAAAAAGGCTGCTAACTTTCAGCTCCAACTATCCATCTTTCTGAATCGGACCTAAATTAGTCTACCATAATGTTGAACGACTTTATATCCAATCTCTCGAACAACCTGCCCAATGTTTTAACTCGCAGCTGTTTTTGGTACATTGGATTGTATTATCCTACAGACAAGTCCGAATAACCCCTGTATATTCTTTAGTCTTACCCCCATATGTACACTATTTCGCTGACCTTAGAACTGGATTATATAATTGATGAGCAGCTTTATTGTTCTAAAAACCGTTTACAATAAACATTCAATAATTAAACATTGACGTAGTTTACAAATCTCCAAAGTAGATCTATGCCGGTAGACAGATTAAGTTCACGACTTAACTCAACATTAAAGTAGGCAATGTCAAATTCACTCGTTTATAGCTATTGCCAATACATTACTAAACAGTCATTTAAAAGTACGTGATTCAGCGACCAAAGAGTAACTAGAACAATATCCTAATCATGTACCATTGAACCCAAAAATCACGAATACGGGTTGTTAGTAAAGCAAGAATAAGAACCGTGGCTTCTAGATTTAAACCATCAACGCAGTCTGCCTTAGACAACCTAATAGGATTCGATCCCTAAATATGCAGTACACAGACTTTAACTAGTGATACAAATCGTTCCACGTAACTTCAGTTCAATCAGACATCCGATTGAAGTCCTATTAATAAGTAACCCTAATTGATTGGAATATATATATACATATTAAACAGGTAAATGACTTCAAAAATGATCATTGACTGCCAATTTTCATCAATAACCAATAAATACTGTTAGATATCCACATATAAATTTACAACAGGATGTGACACTATCAAATTAATCCACATCGTACTAAACACAGATAATTTACAACCCATAAAGTAAACCAGTAACAATTTAAATACAAAAATCCACCGACGCAAAATAAACAAATATAATTTTGGTTGGTAAATAACTATACAACCAAGTTATAATCACTTCAAATTGAACGATGTGGAAGTCAAAATATATTGTTCATGTGGCAAGAAACAAAGTAATAGAAATCAAAATGTAGCCACCGTAGATAAACGCAAAAAAATCACGTGATACACGAAGGAACCTACGGTGCGAACAAAACGTACAAAACCGATTTGTAGCTTTATATATATATATATATATTGAACGAGCAATTGAAACCGGATCACGATCAAGTCATCGAAAACATTTTCGTCAAAAATTGGCAATGCCAGCAATAAATGCAGCATAAAAAGCAATTAAACTAAGTCTAAATTATTAGTTTAAAAAAAACGCATGATCAAAATCAACATAAAAAAGAACAAAGAAGTTAACAAATGAAACTGTACAGTAACTCAAAAACATTATAAACAGTCGTCGGAAGTATCTATTGCACGTTAAAATGGAAACAGAAATTCCCATAAGTAAACATATTAAAGTTCAAATTAACAAAGTACATGTGCACAAAACAAAATAATTAGTTAAATCATAATCACACCTATAAAACACATAACAATTTACTTGATTGAATTTACTTTTAAAAGCATACACAGCACTGAATTAGGTAAAATAGAAAAGAAAATGAGTGAAAATAATGTGGTTAGTTGAGAATGGCATTTATCAACAAACTCGAACTTATATCCTCTTGTTTAGGGTGCAAAATCGAGTTTGCCATATTGTGTGATGTAGTCAGGATCGGAGCAGTAGACGATTGACCCATGCTATCTGCAGCTATGCGATCATGGCCAATCAATGTTGAAGCGGAAGGCAAAACATGATTGCCGTTGCCAATAGTTACTGCCGTAGACCTATGATTTTGTACGTTTGGTCGAATTCCATGAAGAACATCCATTGGAGCATGGGAAAGATGAGAATGGGGTGATAATGACGGTGGATCACACAAAGAATCCAAAGCTGACTTAATTGTAGATAAATCTGACATCATGCAAGATGACAGTGGAGTCGAATGCAACAGACCTTTTTCTGTATTGGGACTTACACATTCAGTAGTCATCATATTATTTTGATTGACAATTAAATGACCAAGTAATTGATTTTGGAGTGCGTTCGAATCACTAGACGACAAAAGAAGTGAATTGCGTGCATCCTCGTTCACGAGACACGGAGCACTCATGTGAACATCCGAATGATTGAGTGCAAGAGAAGGGTCGGGCGTTAGGCTCGGAGGCGCTGGTGATGAAGATAACTCTACCGAAGTTGAGATACCCGAATGACAACCAGCCAACTGGTTCAAAATCGAATCATTCATGGAGTCTGGAATATGCGATGTAATTGTTTCGTGAGAAGAGCGTATGGAACAGTGTCCGGGAATATGAGAGGTCATGCGATTACCATGATTCGGAGGTGAACCTTCTAGACTATGAACTGGAGAAGATGTTGATGCTGTTAATTGCACGTCCTTATCATCCATCCATTTATCCGAAGAACGTCTTCGTGCATTCATAAAAAAGTTGGCAACTGTCGATACATCCAAATTCAACTGCTGAGCAATAGTAGCCTGCATTTCCTTGCTAGGACGTTTAGTTTCTTTAAAAATTGCATGCAGCGTTCGTCGCTGAATATCCGTAAATACAAGGCGCGGCTTTTTAGACGAACGATCATCTTGAATCTTTTGACAATCTTCCGTCTTTCTTTTGCATGCTAAAGCACAATTAACAAAACCCAACTTACTGGCTAAACGCAAAGAAGACATTCTTTGATATTCGGGTTCGTTCAACCAGTTCCACATACGCCGAAAAGTCTCACGACCAGATTTCAATTTACTCCAAGGCTTTGGATTCCGAAGTAAATCAGATAACGTTCCTTGACTTCGACACAATACACGCTGGGCAAATACTGCTTGAGGGATGCTGTAACGCTTGAGTTCTGCACTAATACGTTGAGCCAAATCCTTAAAAAACAAGTTTAATAAAAAAACCTAAATTACCTTAGTATTGAGCTCACTCATATCATCGGGAAGATTTGGATCACCACCCTCGTGATCACTGACATCCTGTGCAAGAGGAGACATTTCGCCTAGGAAATAAAACTTATAAAAAATAAATTACCTTGTTCCATTATTTTAATTTTATTCACTCCCATGGTGGCCTGGGGAAAAGCATTAGGAGTTTGCATTACAGGAGGTACATTCATATTTCTTGAACAATCAATATGATTATAGCCTAAACATATATTAAAAAACCTTATTATCTTACGTGTATTATCATTATCAATTTTTTCACCGTTCCGCTGTACTGGTTTTAAATCCTCGATTGCATAGCTGTGTGTTGGTTGAACGGACTCTGCTTCATTGGACATTTGATTGTATAATTTATCTGAAACAGATGTAATGGGGGGTAAAGAAGTCATGTTAGTGTAATTGAGCTTTTGTCCATCTGAAACAGACTTTTCAGTGGATGCGGATGCATCTCCAAGCTGCAAAGAAGTGAGATTATTGAGATTCAAATCAGACGACATCAAATTTTCCGGCAATGTAAGGGTAACACCCTCCAAATTTTGATCAGGCATTGTGAAATGAGCGGATGGTGTAGTTAACAAAATAGTTTGCTGATCGCCACAATTAATAAGAGTAAGTTTCACCGTTTGTATGCCTTGCAATGCTTGAGCACCACCAGGAAAAGATTGGAGTTCCAATGATCCACCATCAGGAGTGTTAAACATGGGTATATTTTCTAAATCCCCGAGTGGAAAGTTGAATTTCCCAGGCGCAAATGCGTTAATGGGGACTGGAGCAAAATTTATCGATCCACCAGAACAGGCAGACAACGTATCTGGCTGTTCAGAAACCATTGTTCGCGGTTTTGTATTAATATTTAACACTTTTCCAGCGATAGACAGCCTGTCGTCATGTGGCTGACCGTTTAAGTCGAAATTCTCATTTCCTAACGAAGATTTGAGGGATATATCAATTTCTGATTCGTCGTGTAAATTAATACCACCGATTAATGATTGGAATGATCTTTCGGTCATCTAGATCCAAAAATGAAAAATTCACACAAGTAGTAAAATCCAGTACAGACCAAGCGCCGTGCAGAAAAAAGTCGATGAAAGTTATTGATGTTAAACGTTCAATAAAACGAAGGCCGATTCACTATGGCCGTTCGATATCCGTGTGCGTGGTTGGTCGATAATTTACATAAATATAGTACCCAATTTATATTAAAATTATAAATTAATTTAAGATAAACAATAATTAAATTTTATTTATTATTTTTTAAAATTATTTTGTGTAAAAATTTTTTAAAAATATTATTTACTTTAAATGTAACGCATTTTTATATTATTGTTTTATTAAATGTAAATATTAGTAAATACATTTTTATATTATTAACCTTAATACAATTTTAACATTTTAAATTAAACTAGTATTAATAAAATTAAGGTAAAACATTTTTCAATTGAAGAGTTTTAATTTTTATATGCAAAATTAATAAAGGTTTAAATAACAAAAATTGTTTATGAAAAAAATTTATGAATAAAATCAATTGTTTTTTTAAAAATTTTATATCTAGATACTGAAACTTTCCAAAAATGTTGACAAATTAATTGTAACTGATTTAAAGATTACTAAATACTCTAAGTAGAAAAATATTGTTGATATTTATAATTATAAATAATGCATATTTTATTTAAAAAAATATTTTTTTAATATAACAACTGGCTAATATAATTTTAACCAAAAATGATTTAAATTGTAAATTTAAATTGTACTGTTTATAATCTTAAATTGGTATAATAATTTTTAATGAGTAATTTCTGATTACTAAAATATTTATTTTTAACTGTACACTTAAAACAACATTTAATAATAATTCAATAATTAACTCGTAATGTATTATTGAATTATTTGTCTTACATGGAAGTTCAAAACCAGAAAAATGTTTGGCCCCAAATATATATATATATATATATATATATAATAGCTTGTTATAATTTAATAATTGTTTGAAAATGTAATTAGTTTGTATTATTATAATATTTAGCATAGAGGTTTTTTGTTTAATTTACTTTGTTTTGTTGTGTAAATATAAAATTTTATATTTTATTTATTTTTATTAATTAAGTTTTTAAAATAAAATAATTAAATTTTAAAAACATATGTAATTAATATTAATAATATTTACAATTTAGTGCTAGGTGAACTGCGGTACACTTTTTGTGGTGGGTAATGTGAGTTCTCTTTAATAATAAGGTTTCTAAGAAATGTGTTAAATTAATTATTCTTTTATTAAAATGATTATTTTTTTAATAGTTACACGTTATGGTTTTTTTAGTTTTTGTACGTTACATGCCTTATTTACATAAAAATACGTATATTTTGGATTTTGTAGACGATTAAAAAAATGTATTTAGATAGTTTTTTATTTACCTAACGCATGTTAATAAGTATAGGTAAATATATAATAATTAGTAATAATGAAATTAATTATATGTATGTTGATATTATTTGCTTATTTCTTAATATTAATAGTTTATTTTAAGCTTGATGTTTTAAAATTTACTAAACCTAAAAAATCATATTTATTTTATGAAATTAATATTAATATGATTTTTATCTTGAGTTTTATTATTAAAAAGTAAAATTCTATATAATTTTTATAGTTTTTATCACTTAAATCATGGGAAATAAACATTCCTATTGGTTGTTATCCAGTATAGTCCACGTTACTAAGAGCATATAATGGTTACTAGGTTTAATACATTACCTCAATATTTTAGGATGTGGACATTTAGTGAAATATTAATGATTTATAGAATTTGAGTAGTGCATTTAAAATCTCTATTTCCATTGATGGTAATATTCTTGACTGTTACTTTCATTTGGCTCATTCAGATTAACACAGAAGGGACTGAGTGCACAGTGATAAAACTGGGTTTTCTGCTTTAGTAAATGGGTGTAAGCATATACTAAGAGCACTTAAAAGGTATCTTGAAGTATACATATATCATATGTCGCCGTTCGGCTAAGAGAAATAATCTTGACATAAAATTGGGCATATTCAGTCTTTGTGTACAGTGGCACCGTGATAAGGATGCCGTTTATCAGCCAGGAAATTTTGTTATACTTTTGTTACGCTTATCACGCATTCGATCATTTAATATGCTGTACAGATATAGAAATATTGAATAGGTGACTGCATCACTAACCAAAATGAAAAATAAATTGATTAAAACATTAAGCGAAAGCAAACAATAGCTCACATTTAGTACTGGTGGTGGGATCTGAGTTTTTACTCACTCAGTTTTTAGCATAGCGTTCAATTTAGATATATCAATATACATATGTATATAGGGGAGGGATGAATAGATTGAAAATAAATAATATGAAATAAGACGCGAAACGGGAAATGCTGATAAAATCGAAATAGAATAAATAAACAAAATTCAAAATAAAAAAATTAGTAAAGTTTGAGTTTCTGTCATATGATTATTTAGTTGGCATGTGTCAGTGAATAGCTTGCATGGAGGATTATTATTCCAAATTAAAATAACTATTAACTTGTCACAGTTGTATTTGTGCTCTTGAATGTTGTGATTTATGCACGACTTGTATTAATAAGCTGATAAATCAAAGTAATGTTTTACTGTCTCCTATTGCGCAGTGGAAATAGCTGCAAAAATACACCAAAGATACTTAAAAGGTATATGTATATCATATGTATCCTTTGGGTTAAGAGAGATAACATTGACAAAAAATCAGGTGGCCTTGTCAATCTTTGCGAACAGTGGCTCCGTCACAAGGATTCCATCTAGTAGTCATGAAACTTCTTTATTCTACACTTATTACTCTTGTTACCATTAATATCAATCGTTTAGTATACTGTACAAATTGGGAAATAGTGAGGTGACTGTGTCATCAATTAAATGAATGTAATGTAAACATTTCTTGCATAAAGATGACAAATTTGTGTGTATATATATCTAGGTACAAAAAGCTTTTGAACTTTCAAGAAAATACATTTTTATCTGTTTTAGGACTTCATCAGGTTCTCGCATACAAAACCTGATTACACAATATTTCAATCAATTAACTTACGGATGCCACAATACACAATGCACTAATTCTAATTGTGCATCATCCAGCACATTTGCCCATCGAGGTATTACACCTAATGAAGCAGCCGTCATAGCTATTCAATTGACGACTGACGGTGCTAGTCTTTGTCGTTCCCTGGATGCAAATAATATGGAATCATTACAAAATAGCAATAGTAATAACACTAACATTTCCAATTCGTCTAATTCAACGGATCCGTCAACTACAAATGCTCCCCCAATTTCCTCGAACGAGGAAGAATCTGTCGAAGTGCAAAATGATCAAACTGAAGCTACGTCGACAACCAGCACTACCGGCTCGACCCAGCGATTTTTGTCGACGCCAGATGTTGCTCGGTTGATTATGTTTTTGTACAACGAAGCCGACAATGACGATTTAGGCAGTGGCGGTGGAACTTCGCATTTAAACAATTCGTCGGCTTTGCGGAATGTCCTTTTTGGTAAATTGCTTGTTGCACAATTCAGTTATAAATTGATTTTTTGTTAAATTTAAATTGGAAGCAGTGGTGATTAGCGATGAAAATGAACTAATTATTTTCACTAATAATATAAGATTTTAGTTTTAAACCGTTATCGTCAACCTGAAATACCTTAAAAGTACATTTAAATATTATGTGTTGTTATTGAAAAACTTGAGATACACTGCAATTTGTTTAGCTTTAAGCCTGTATATGTTGCAAAAGTCAAGAGTTGGTTTTACTGTAACTTTAATTTTAATTCAGATTTTCAGATATGCGCATACTATATGTATCAGTTTGGCATAGGAAATTTATTTCGTTTATTGGTTGGAGATTAACATCCTCCACCGGTTATTATCACTCAGGGTAGTCCAAAAAATCAAAACGTCTACAAAAACGTCCACTTTTGTAGTGTGTACTTAAAGAACGACACTTGAGGTGTGCTGATATTAAATGTTAATTACACCCCGAGTTAAACCCTTCCAATGATCTCTGTTGGTTGCATAGGGTAAACAAACGGACGCCCATTTAAATAATTAATATGGACGAGGGTGCTTAGCATAAATAAAAGGACTGAGTTTGCATGCTACAATGTCTGTCCAAATTTTCCGTTGGCCGCCTGACCTTCTTTTCCATCCGGGTAATGGATGGGCTTCCATAGCTATTCTAGCTGGATGAGTGGGCGATCTACGTAAAATATGGTTAATCCATTTTAATTGTCTTTCTTTAACTGTGCTAGAGATACATGGCCAATAAATGTTAAGAGACTTACAATTATCTGGGAATGGCCGAAATATTTTACTAGTTATTAAATGAGTGCGTTCAATAGAGGACAACGAGCGAAAGCATATAGATCTTAAACAGCTTTGCTCAAAAAGAACAAGCTTTTGTGTATCCGCTTGGGTGATAGTCCAAGTTTTGCATGCGTAAAGAAGAATGGAACGCACTAAACTCTTATATATTTTAATCTTGGTTTTAATAGAATATTATCACTGTGCATTAGGTCCCTGTTGTTATTAGTCTAGATACCTGTTGGCACCTTGTCCAGGATGCACCACATGCCTCAATGGGGAACAGTTAGGATTATTGAATATTGAGACTTTATAAGCATTACTCAAATCCTCAGGATTCTTAACATCACTGCTTAGAAAAATTATCCTGACAAAAAATAAGGTGACTGTCAACTTTTACGAACAGTGGTGTCGTCACAAGGATGCCGTCTAATAGCCAACGAAGCATTTTGTCATTCTACGTTTGTTACGTTTATCGAAATTATATCAGAATCGATTGTTTAACATGTACAAATATAGAATTTAAAGCATTGGGTTCTCTTTATAATTCGTCACTCCATTGAACTTAGCTTGGTCGTAATGTTTGTGTTTGTGTATGCTTGTGAATTGTACTAACTTAAATGTCATCTGTATCCCCTTTATATATATATATATATATATAGTAAAATTTTATGTTTGTGACTGACGAGATTATACGAAATGGATTTTTCTCACAGAATTACAATAATGACGGGAAATGCATTTTTTATTAAGTGGAAATTTAACTGAAAGTGGACCCGCATTTAGTGTATCATTTGATTTTATATTTGCCTAATTTCCAGTCTAGCGGTACAGCGCTCGATCTGGACTTCGGTGGGCATAGGTTTGAATCCTACCACCGGCACTAAAATGCGGGCCTACGTTCGGGTTCGCTAAAATGTCCACTACTGAAATATGTTTCTCGTAAAACATTCAACGTAATAAACATAAAATAATTAAAAAAATAGTCATTTCTGCACAAGTTAGACGCAAGTAATAAAATATTGATTTTCACTTAAAAACTTCACTACATAACCTTGTTTATATAAAACTATATCAAATTTTAAAAAAAAGCAATGACATGATTTTGATAATTCATCAATGTATCTAACGAATAACCAATTGTATAAAAATAGATATTATTTTTCAAACAAATTGTCCAACGTAGGCACTCCAGATTTGTCGTCAACAACACCAAGTACGGACTTGACGCTAAAATCGTTGCGCAATTCAAGCGATTTAACTTCGTCGTCTATTCCGCCTCTGTCTTCCACAATGCTCAATCAGGAATCACGCAAGAAGGGACTCAGTCTCACCGAACTGCAACAAGTGATGGACGACGATCGAAAAAATGGCGACTCGTCCTTGTTGATTGGACTGATAAGCACGGTATTCAGTTCGTACGAAGCCCTGTCGCGTAGTTTTCTAATACAACCTGTGGGTAAGTTTCCACTTACTTTTTCCATCAAACAACATCAACTACACCATTGTATAGATAACGACGATGATGTGATGATGACGATGGCAACAACAATATCGAACGCCGCCGCCGACGCTGCTGATGCCACTTCGTCCTCCTTTTTTGCCGAGTCTAAGAAAGTTAGACACGATTTGGAAAAGTGCGAAGCGGGGCAGTCCGATTTGAGTGCAGATATTCCCATGTCAACTTCCTATTTAGACGATTTGTCAAGTGATCTCGTTTCCCATAGTCGATCTAGTCCTGTGGATGATGAAGGTAAGAGTGGAGTGACAAATTGTGTTTTTAACAATGAACTTGCAATAGTATAAATTGGGGACAGAGCCACCTCTTTATTTATTCCAAGTTCGCATAGCATCCCGAATTTATATGTAAATTGAACTGGCGGGGGGGGGGGAAAGTTTAGTTATACCGCTGTGCACTCGGTCGCTGCTGTTATTAGTCTAGATGCTTATGGGCACCTAGTCCAGGATGCACCACGTGGAGGAGCAACAGTTAGGAATATCATCATCATTGGAAATTGAGACTTTATAAGTATGACTCAAATCCTCAGGATTACTAGCTTGCACAGGCTCAATTTTTGATGTTAGTGATGTATCTGACTTTGTGTACGTTTATACGGTCTATTCTGGATTATAACTAACAAAGATTAGAGATAGAATGCTCAGAAATGTAACTCGGTTTCTATCCTAGTAGATGAGTACAAGCATACATTTAGGGGGCTTAAAAAGCATCTTAAAGTATATATATACCAAATGTAGCCGTTGGACCAAAGGAGATAGCTTTGACAAAAATATCAGGTGACCTTGTCAATCTTTGTAAACAGGCGCCGTTACAAGGATACTGTCTATCAGCCAAAAAACTTTATTATTTTTCCACTTTTATTACGCTCATTAAGACACCGAAGTCAATTGTTTATATGCCGTTGGACAAATAGTTGCATAATAGTTTAATATTCAGTGGGACCATGGATTCATGGGATTCATGCTAAGCACAGTAGCTATCTGTGTTACCTTGACTTATTATTATTATTATCAATATTGAAGCTAGTTTTGTCCATTCCATTACGAAGGCAACATTATCTAACAAAATCCATTTACTATATTGCTACAAAGCAAACGCAAAACCGAAATCGTGGCCAACAGTCAATTTGGCCCAAGTACGCCAAGCTTGGAGCTTGATTGTCGGACGTAGCGCCGATAGACAGCACGTCGTCGATGCTCTGGTTCGGGCAGTCAGACGTCTCGTCGTCATTCACTTGCACCACTTTCTCGTAGTTCGTCCTCAGGACGGATTGCACGATAGCGAGTCAAGTCATTGCCAGCAGCAGCAACAGGAAGAACAAGATTCGTCGGTCGATACGATTGGCGTTGTTCAACAAAAGTTGGTCAATCTGTTTGTCATTTTGTACGAATGTCCATTCGCGACGGATCCGTTGCACTTTGAAGTAGGTTTTTCATTTTTTGGTAAACCTTGTGGTTGACTCTATTTTGTACAGCACATCAAACGATCGACTTCGATGGCACTTTATAAGCGCTGTAAACAGGAGAATAATAAAGTTTATTGGCTGGTAGACCGCATCCTTATGACGGCTCCTCTGTTCGCAAGCATTGACATGACCACCTGATTTTTTGGTTTGAGTTGTTTCTCTTAGCTTGTCAGTTACAGGTCCTATACACATACTTTAAGAAAAAGTTGTATAATAGTCCTTGTAAATGAATAGAAGTGATACATTGAAGCTTAATAGTTGAAAACGTTTAAAATTATAATACTTTGATTGAGTTAATGGGAAAGGGTTTATGTTGTGAAGTAGAACATATAATAGTGTAAAGAAGACAAAATAGGTGTGAAGGAAAATGCATTCTGTGATCGATATGCTAGAAGCTCAATTCTGGTCGATTTCGGATTGGCTAAGTACTCTGGATAAGTATAACCGACGTAGATACTTTGCATTGATTTATTTTTACCTTTATGTGTAAATATGTTTTTACGATAGAACTATTGATTTGATCTTTTTAAACATTATTAATATGGAACATGAAGGACTACCAAATTTGAGAACTGTGATATTTTGTTTCTGCAACTTTTTCTTGTTTCAAAAAATGTTTTGTGCCAGAGCGACATCGTAACCAAGTTGCTGCAATCTGGCATCTAAGCTTTGGGTTCTTATTTGGATGCGCCAACTAACTGTTTTTGTTTTTTTTACAAACAACAACAAAAACAGTTAGTGGCAGATACACTTTTTCATTAGTTACATGTTCACGTAGCATCCCGAATTTCTGTGTGAAGAGATTGTCGGATGCGAATTGAACTGGGGGCTGGTGGTAAATGACGATTCTAGGCTTGAAGACTGTTTTTTGCAATCAGGAATTTACGAGGCGATTTTTTTCAGGGGAATTGGTGGGTGATGCCAGTTGACAGATCTACAAGTCCACCAGGCTACATATGGTAAATGGATATTAATAGTCCTGAGGATTTGAGTAATGGTTGTAGTCTCAATTTTAAGTGATGATAATATTCATTCACCTTTATGTGGAGCATCATGGACTGGGTGACTTAAACACCTAAACTAACACAACGGGGACCAACTGTACAGCGGTACAACTGGACTTCCGCTTTGGCAGGTGAGTGCAAGCATACATCCAGGATACTTAAAAGGTAACCTGTGGTTTATGTATACCGTATGGAACCGTCAGGCTAAGGATGACAACCCTGTCAAAAATCAAATGGCCTTGTCAATTTTTGTAAACATGAAACTTGGTTCTCTTTCTACCTTTGTTATGTCTCACTCCCATTGTAGTCAATCGTTTAACATGCCCTACCAGTATAAAAGTAATGAAAAGGTGACAACGACATTGATTGATTGATTATTCATTCCATTCCATTCTAGCTCCTCCTACTCAACATCAACCGCGCTGTTACATGGCTGCCCCTGTCCGTCCAAATTCGGCTGTGCCAAACCTGGGCCAATGCAGTACATATGGCCACGTCTTGCGCCACTTCGTCGTCCCAATCCCTTGAATCTACCGACCACACCCACTTGAATGCACTGCACAAAATTCTCATTCATCATATTACGCTGCGCTGCTTGACAACCGATCAGGGATCCCTGAACGAAGACAAACAAATTGCCGATGCAGCTATCGTTTTGCGCATTGTTTACTTTGCCAGCCTACTGGCCGGTCAAATGGACAAGCCCGAAATACTCGAACGCGAAGCGCATGCCAATCGGGATTTCGAAACCGAGATGAGTGTCTACAGAGCTCGGGTGAGTATTGGATGTGGATTCTCCCTTTATTGTTTGCCGACAATTTTGAAACATTGCCTTGCCATGGTTTTGTATGTAAAGAAAATTCCATTCCTGTAACAGTACAACTCATTGTGTCTCCTCATGAAGTATTGACAGGACGGCAATGATTTTGAGAATTTGGGTAATGTTTCTAAATCATCAATAATATTCATGATTTTGTACTTCTATCCTTGGTTCAGACTAACAAATATTTGTAGTACACTTAACATCGATTGGTCATGTACTTCTAACACAATAAAAGAAAGATGATTAATATAGATTGGTCATGTTTTACGAAGGTTGTTTTGCGGGCTTTTGGTAATTTGGACTACCATGGGCGATTATAACCGGTGGGGGATATTTATCCCCGACGATGATGATGAATTCAAAGGATTATAAATCCCTTTGGTAATTTTTGTAAACAATGGCGCGACGCCTGTAAAGAATGTTGCTATTAACTTTCTTTTTACCCTCTAGTTTTTGAATCGTCGTAGCAAATATTTTCCACCCGAAGATCCATTTGCCAAAGGCTTGAATATATCGCCCAACGACTGTCGAAAGCCGTTTATACCAGTTAAAGAATTTATCAACGAGACTTTGAATGACGGTCTGCAGGTAATTTGAACTGATTTTGATAATTATATGTATACTTGTGTGTGTGTGTGTGTGTGTGTGTACCGGGATGGTCTAGTGGTACTGTGCTTTATTTGGGCGTGAGTGGGCATGGGTTCGAGTTCCACTACCGGTATTTGTTTGGTTTCGCTTTAATGTCAACTTTCTGAAGACTGTTTTTTGTGAATACTTTAAGCAATAATAAAAATAGTGATAAGAATAATAATTATAGTAATATATAGATCCCCTAAAATATGTTAGGACGACATGGAATCACGATTATAAAATAAAAATAATTGGAACATAAATGTAGTATATCCTGTTAAAATAAGTTAAAAATATTATTACCCTTTTCAAACAATGTAGATTTAAGAAAAATACAAAAAAGTGTATTTTTATTAAAGTAATTATTGTGTAACTTAATAGAATTTACCGGGTTTTAAGTCATGAAATACAATTAACAAGAATATAGTTATTTACTAGTAATATACATAGCAATTAATATGCTGGACTTTAACGTAACACTTTAGAACGTTAATAAAAACAATATTCTGGTTTATATTTTTTAAAGAATAACATATTTTATTATAATTTAAAAATTAATGTATTTTATTTAGTTATGTAAAGTACAAAATCCTTGACTAGAATAAAAGTCACATTTATACAATTGCCTCCTGACAATACAAACCTCAATTGTATTTTTTAAACATAATACAAATGGTTTGAGAAATTAAAAGTTTTTAATTAAGAAAATTGACTATGTAATGTAAAATTGAACTCCACAACATTGGGTTAAAAAACTGAGGGGGGGTTTGATCACTATCTTAAACGATAAGAGGAAATTATGGAAATCACTGAATATTACAAACATTATTAACATGTAAAGCTTTTAATATCTATCGGGCTGGTCTAGCAGTACGACGCTTGACTTGGACATGGGTGGGCATCGGCGTTTGAATCCCACCACCTGCCCACTAAATGCGGGCCCACTACTGAAATATGTTTCCCGTAAAACATTCAAAGTAGTAGAGGTATATATATATATATATATATATATATATATATATATATATATATATATATATATATATATATATTAAGTAAGTAAATTGCTCCTTTTTACTTTTTCAAAAAAATCTGCATTTTAGTTTTTTGTCTAAATTGGAATTGTATATTGATTTTGGTAGAAAATAATAGTAATGCTTAATGTTGTTAAAGTAATGTTTGAAGAATGTTTAAGTAAAATTTAGATATGCTTAATTCAATTATATAGTATTACAAATACTAATCAATCATACTGCACTGATATTGATTTATTTGGTTGATGACGTAGTTACCTCTATTATGTCTTATATTTGTAGAACATATTAAGCGAACGATTTTGGTGGCTTGATAAACGTAACAAACGTTGGAGAATAACAAAGTTACTGGGCCAGTAGACGGCATCTTTGTGAAGGCACAACTGTTTACAAAGATTGACAAGATAGCCTGATTTTTGTCAGGGTTATTTGCCTTAGCCCAACGGCTATACATGGAACTCCAGTTATACCGCTGTGCATTCGGTTCCTGCTATGTTAGTCAAGGTACTCGGACACATTTAACCTAGAATGCACCACGTGGAGGTAACAGGGATTTCACCATTATTATAAATTGGGACTTTATAAGCATTATTTAAATCCTCAAGATTATTAGCACCCGTATATATATATAAATATTGTTTATTTTTCCACTTCCATGTATCAAGTTGAAAGACGACTATTTGTATTACCATTCGAAAGGAATTTACAACGAAATGAGTTTTATGAAATTGCCATTTCTGTTGCAAACATCTTCCAAATCCATCCTTTTCTACTGTGATAATCGAACGCGCATGTTTGACGAACGACACGAAGTGCTCATGCATGCCCTATTTGCCGACATTCAAGAAATGCCTTTTTTCAAATTGCGCGTATCTCGCGAACGCATTGTCGAAGATGCACTGTTGACTGTAGGTTGATTGGCTTGGGGGCCTGGTTGGTTGGTTTTGGTGACGATCATAATATGCCAATATTTTTTTATTTTCACTACTTTGAATGTTTTACGGCATTTAGTGGGTCGGTGGTGGGATTCGAATCCATGCCCACTGAGGTCCAAGTTGAGTGCTGTACCGCTAGGTTACCTCAGAACATGTAAGCAGTGATTCCTCGTGCTGTGGTGGGCCAGCGGTACATCGCTCGACTCGAACGTGGGTTCGATCTCTACCACCGACCCACCAAATGCGGGCCCGCATTCAGTTTCGCAAAAATGTCCACTATTGAAAGACATGTTTCCCGTGTAAAACATTTACAATATTAAAAATTAAATTTCAATTAAACAATTTGGAAATTATGGTTAGGTTGGAGTTGTGCAAAACCAACTGCGCCTCTTGTACATATATAATCCTTAAAACAATTACTGGAAAAATCTTAGTTATTAAAGCAAAACGTTTCTAGTCTGCACACAATTAAAAAACACTCATGTTAATCATACTATATACAATACTATATAATATATAAAATATATATTGCTAATACAAAAAACTTACATAAAATATCAACTAGTTGAAAATTGAAAGATAAATAAAATCTTTAATGTTAAATATTACGTCAAATATATTTTTTTCAGTTATCAAATGAATATTTGGATTATCACGTATAAAATGTAATTGACTTTCATTTTGACTACTTAATTCAGGAGGTTTGGTGTTATCGATAAGGTTGTTGATATATTCCTGTTTAATCTCATGCTAAACAAAAAACCAGACGCGATCACATAAATCCTTAATTTCTGTATGCATATTGATGTTACGCTTTAGTATACTAAAGAAAATTTAAATAATATTAACGTCCTGACTGTTAGCGGTAATTGAAAACCAACAAGAACGTTTGTAGAATGGATATTTGATGATGGGAAAAAAAGGTTGGCGTAGACCACAGAAAACGTCGCTAAGAATCATTCGGGCAGATCTAATTGTTGCCCATACTTTTTTTAAAGCAAAAGGCTTTTGTAATAATAATAATAATGTACAATGCACTATCGTAAATGGCAATTAAACCAGTAATGTTATCTACGTGTTGTTCTTTAGCTCGAAATAGCGAGTATGGAAAACCCAGGTGATTTTAAAAAGCAGTTGCTAATCGAATTTGAAAATGAGCAGGGTATTGACGAAGGTGGATTGAGTAAAGAATTTTTCCAACTTATAATTGAACGTATATTCAATCCTGATTATGGTAAGTACATTGTTATCAGTATGCTTTAATTGTTTATTTATTGTGATTGCTAGCGTAGTCAATTTTGGCGAACAGTGGCACCGTCTACCAGCCACGAAACTTTGTTATACTTTTACGTTTGGCGTTCTTATTAAGTCATTGGAGTCGATTGTTTGATTTGGTGTACAAATATAGAAATAGTGTAGAGGTGACTAGGCTTTTACCCACAACGAAATGAATCTTTTAAGTACATGAAGTGTATGCTTGCATCCATTTACCGAAGCAGAAGCCCAGTTATATTGCTGTGTTGGTCTAGATGCTTATGTGCACCTAGTCCAGGATGCACTACGTGGAGTTGACAGTCAGGAATATTACCATGTTTAAAAATTGGGACTTTACGAGCATTAGTCAAATTCCCTCAATATTATTAACATCCATACCCTCAGTGTCATTATCACAATGATATTTTTATCGCACTTGTTCGGATGCTAATAACCGTGAGGAATTGAGTAATGCTTATAAAATCTGAGATTTCAATTATGGTGATATTCCTGACTGTTCCTCCTCCATGTGATGCATCCTGCACTAGGTACCCACAGGCATCTAGATTAATAACAGCAGAGGCCGAGTGCACAGCAGTATAACTAAGCTACCGCTTAGGCGGATAGGTGCAAGCATGCATCCACGGTACTTAAGGTGTATGTATACCATATGTAGCCGTTGGGTTAAGAGAGATAACCTTGAAGAAAATCAATCGGTCTCAATTTTTGCGAACATTGTGTAAATATTGAAAATAATGAAGAGGTGACCACGTCACCAAACAATATGAATGAAAATGAAATATTTCACGTGTTGTTATTACGTCCATTGGCGCAGGCATGTTCGTGTTGGAGGAAGAAACGCAAACTTACTGGCTCAATCCCGTCCCTATCGACGATATGGATCGCGAATACTGTTTGATTGGCACGTTGCTCGGTTTGGCCATCTATAACAACGTCATTTTGGACGTACGCTTTCCGTCTGTCATTTATCGCAAGCTGGTTGGCAAATTGGGCACATTTGAAGATTTATTTGATGCCAAACCGGTATGGCTTGTTATAAAATCGTTCCTTCATTTGGGATGCTGATGATTCGGGTAGTGGGGTGGGGTGGGGCGATTTGAAGAAGACGTTCTACGCAAATCTAACTTAAAGTCAAGTTTTAGTCAATTGAAGCATGCTTTGATTAAACGTACAACACACACGCATACATGTGGCACAGATGGCAAAGCGCTGGATTCGTTGGGTTAATGATTCTGGGGATTTCAGCAATGCTTATAAAGGCCGAATTTTCTGATTTTCATATCCATGTGGTGCATCCTGGATTAGGTTCATTAAAGCATCTAGACTAACACACCAGGAACTGAGTACACAGCCGTATAATCTTACTTCCATCTTGGTAGATAGATGGAAGCATACATTCAAGGTATTTTGAGGTATATGTGTGCCATATGTGGCTGTTGGGCTAAGAGAAATGATCCTGACAAAAAATGAGGCACTTTTGTCATTCTGCGAACAATAGCGCCCTTACAAAGATGCCGTCTGTTAGCATAGAATCTTTGTTACGCTTATCTAGCCGTTAGTATCGATTTTTTAATTGGTGTGTAAAGAAAGAAATAATGATGTGGTGAATACGTCTAAAATTACATTATTATATGATTATTATTCATCTATTAGGAACTCTCTTGTTATCAGGAGCATGAGGAAACAAGACTCTTGTGTTTGTTAAGTTTTACTTGCTATAATGTATTTATACTCTGGGTGTATGCGTGCACCTATCCACCGAATTGTGTTGTACAGGATAAGGACTTGAGGTCTAATTTTCTGTCAGGGTAAACTTCCTTAGTCCAGCCGGTTACATATGGTAAACAGTTACCTTGAGACACCTTTTAAGCATCTAGGGTGTATGCTAGTACCCATTTACTAAGCGGGAATTCAATGAAAGCCAGTTATATTGCTGCACATTCGGACCCTGCTGTTATTGGTCTAGAATGCCTGTAGGCCTATAGACACCTGGTCTAGGATGTGCCACGTGGAGGAATAACAGTCAAGATTATCACCATCATTGGAGTTTGAGACTTTATAAGCATTACCCAAATTCTCAGGATCATTTACTATCCCAAAAGAGACCTCTACGGCTGGAAATCAAACCCGGGTCTCCCACGTGATAGGCGTGGATACTTACCTCTATACTACCGTGAAACGTTTTGTAGTAGAACGACTAATAATATTAGTAATGATAATAAGACTAACTAGCGCGGTAGTACGATACCTTAATCTTACCAAGATTTCCAATTAGGTTATATTTGTAAGGAATTATTAACTTTACCATGTATCTGTAAGTTGTGCTTAATATTTTTTCTTTATTGGCTTTAGAAGGATTTTTCTTTCCATGATTAAAAGGGTGTTGCGTTTAATCGGTTGTTGTTAATCACCAGACAGTTTACTAATATTCATTAAAAATGTTTACACAGTTTTGGTCCAGTTCAAACAAAGAATTGTTGCAAAATAAATTTTATTGATTCGTATTTATGCTGTCAGCTTGTCAGCTGACTTGCGCACATGTACATATATATATATATATATATATATATATATATATATATATATATATATATATATATACATTATTTTGTCCTGGTGCTTCAATGTTTGACGGCAAGTATTTTTCAGCAATTGATCAAAATTTTAATTATTTTTTTTTAGATTAAAAAAGTGATAATTTTTGTAAAATGCAGTTAGTTTAATATTGCTAGGACGACACCGAATCACGATCAATAAATGAATCAGTGTAGGTTAGAATTTTGGCATAATAAGTAGCTTACTGGAACGTTTTCATCCACCCAGACATGAAACTAATTCATAGTTCTATTCGAATTCATTTTTAAAATGGTGGTCACAAAATGCAATTTAATCTGCGCATTACCATTTAGTATGTTGACCTTAAATAAATTATATTTGGTGTGAGTATCATATTTATCGGTTTGTGTGTTTGAAATATGTTGTTATAGTTGCAAAGTTATTATTTCGGTTATTATCAATAATAATAATGATTACTATTATCATTAATATAATCAGCTTATATATATATATATATATATATATATATATATATTCTACAAGTACATTGAGCATCATCACAATGCGAAAAAGTTAGAAAAAGAAAACGATGTTTTAATGAATAAATGCATTGGTAACGTAATAATTGATAAATTGGATTGATCAAAAACACGGTAATGGAAAATTGAGAAGTACTTGTATAAACTGTTGGCTTACGTTTAAAGCAAAGCAGATAATATAATTAAATTTTGCAAAACAATAGGATCAATATAGTCATGAGAGGTGAATATTTAGAAGACTTAATTGCCTATTCCGTGCTTCAGCAAGTGAACATATGGCGCAGTTAGGCGCTGACCGACCGATTCCTTATTATGTGCCATGTCTACAAGCAAACTGCTCTATTAGTTGGTCCTGTTGGTTCGATGCGAATCCTGTTTTTAGACCATTTTAATTACTGGGGTGGTTGACATGTTTAGACTCGAAATTTGGTGGGCATGCCTTCGATTATCACTAACATTTCAACTAAATGCAGGCCCTTTCTAGCTCGGTTGGAGAAATTCAGAGATGAACCAACACAGCCAGTTGCCAAGCTTAGATAGAGGAGGAGGGTTTGAGCGTTAGAGTTGGCAATCTGGCCTTTGACACAAATCTCAATTGCTGCAGCAACAAATGAGGACTCTATTCTGGCAAACAAGTGACAAAGAAGTAATAGTACGACCCAAGTGACAGGGTTGAGTGAAAGCCGAAGGGAAGTTCATTCTTTGATTAGACAAGGAAAATTATTTGGACAAATTCTACGTTTGCCACCCAAAAGACCGGCAAGAACAGTTTTGAACTGGACAATTGATGATGGCAAAAGAAAGGTTGGTGGTAAACCATTCTGGACAATTACATTGAAACGAATGTTTCATTGGGGGTTAAACAAAAATGTTCGAACAGATGGAATTGCTTTGTCCTATATTCCTTTTAAATTACAGTAGCTATGTTGTTGTTTTTCATGTTACTACTATTATCTTGTTGCCCCCCATGCTTGTTTTAGAAGCTAAACGTTTTTGTAATCATAATACTATATGTTGCCCATCAATAAAAATATCGGTTTATCCAATTCCATTTGTTGGTCTTTTCATGTAGAGTTTGGCACGCGGTTTACAATCGCTGCTAAATTACGACGGAGACGACTTTGACGATGCTTTTGGCTGTACATTTTCGATCAATTATACCGATTTGTTTGGCGATTTGGTGACGAGTGATTTGAAGCCTAACGGTCGATCGATCGCTGTGACGAAGGCCAACAGACGGGTGAGACATTGGAACGATTGCACATGTGAAGAGGATGTTGATTGGTTGATTCGTTGTGGTTGGTGACTCAATCACTTTTTTGTTATTTTTATACAGTATATTAGACGCTCAACTCCTGTGGCACCCTTGTTGCGGCACCACTACTTTCTAGCTTATACATAACATACTTAAAAGGTATCTCAATGGATCACTTTACCATATGTTACCTGCGTCACCTATATGTTATTTCTATATATTAGCTATATTAGACAATCAACTGCTATGGCTCAACTAACGTAACAAACGTATTAGTAGACGGTATCCTTGTGACGGCGTCGCGGTTCGCGAAGATTGACGAGGTAGCCTGATTTTTTTTGTCAGGGTTATCTCTCTTAGTCAAACGGCTACATATGGCATAAGATACTTTTTAAGTACTCGATGTATGCTTGCACTCATCTGCCGAATTGGAAGTCAAGTTATAGTGTTGTTTATTCCATTCCTTCTGTGTCAGTATAGGTGCTTGGGTACACTTAGTCTAGAATCATTAGCATCTCAATAGATGAAATATCAATTGCCGATATTTCCCCCATTCTGCGTACTTTTATGTCGTACTTTTTGTGCTCAGACTATTTGAGTGCACAATGATTTACCTTCAACACCATCGGAGATAAACACCCCAATCAGTTATTATTGGTCAATGTAATCCAAATTACTAAAAGCCTGCAAAACATCAACTTTTACAATGCGCACTTAATGGACGACACTTGAGTCATGTTGACTTTAAATGTTAACTACATCCCAAATCAAGGCCTACAAAGGGCAAACAATTGGACATCGAATTAAGTGCAATTTGGACTGAGTGCACAATGGTTTATCTTGGTCTCCGTTTTGGCGGATTGGTGCAATCATATGCCCAGTGCACTTGAAAGATATTTTGAAATAAACGTGTGCTATATGTAGCCGTTAGGGTTAGGCGAAACAAGTCTGACAATAAACAGCAGCTGGGTTTTTAATTTGGTTTTTATTGCTTGATTGTTAAACGGAAAACAATTTCGATATTTAATGAAACCAAGCAAGGGCTGCATTTATTATGGAGTTCCATTTTCCAATTATGGCAATAGACCTATTTTGCTACCTCCTGCCGTGAACTCTCCTCATTTATCTAGGCTTGGGATTGGTTGGATCGGTGCATTTCTAATCCTCTCTAGACGGAGTTTGAACTAACTAAACACAATTCACGTTTTATTGATTTATTTGGATTTTCTGCTCAAATGTTTGTCGAGAAACGTATTTCGGCAAATAAGGATCCTCATTTAGTGCCGGATGTGGGACTCAAGCTCACAAGTTACCCAAGTTCGAGTCTGGCACTCTACCAACTCTATCACGAACTTGAATTGATTTTTTAATGATTAATGCTTTCAATCGATGTCTGTTGTTGGTACAACGTAATAGAAAAAACTCTATTTTTCCCCATTTTACAGGAATATGTTGATCTGTATGCCGACTTTTTGTTGAATCAATCTGTTGCCAAGCAATTTAATGCATTTAGAAGAGGATTTCACATGGTTGTTGACGAAAGTCCCCTAACCTTCTTGTTCCGACCAGACGAAATTGAAATACTCATTCGAGGCTGTCCAGTACGAGTTTGTTATTAAATGTTTTTTTATTCAAGTATTGTCAATATTATTGTCGTTGGTAACGTCATACAAAATAAGGGAATGTTTTACACGAGAAACACATTATCCATCAGGTGGATAAATTTGATAAAGTTTTAGACGTTGGTGACTTGATCAAAACACTTTACTATTTATGTATATATACGGTATATTAAATGATTTAATTTAATGGTTTGATAAGCGTAGCAAACGTAGAAGAATAACTACGTTTCTTGACCGGTAGACGGCATTCTTGTGACATCGCTGTTATTTGCAAACTTATTCATTGTTAAGGTTATCTCCCTTAGCCCAGTGGCTGCATAAGGTACGCATCTTAAGATACTATTTAGGTACTCTGGGTGTATGCTTGCACTCATCTACCGAAGCGGAAGACCAGTTATACTGCTGTGCACTCGATCCCTGCTGTTATTGGTCTATATGCCTATAGGCACCTAGTTTAGGATTCACTGTGGAGGCGGAACAGCCAGGAATGGGTCAAAATGATTTTCGTGCAATAAAAGTTTGAAAAATTTGACATACTGTACAATTTACAATATTGTAATATTCCATAGGAGTATGATTTCAAAAAGTTGGAACAAGTTACCACATACGAAGAATATACAGCCGATTCGCCAGTTATCAAATACTTTTGGACAGTCGTACATGCCATGGACGAGCAACAACAAAAACAACTGTTACAATTTACTACAGGTTCGGATCGAGTTCCCCTTGGTGGAATGGCCAAAATGAAATTTACCATTGCTCGCCAAGGCGCGGATACTCAAAGGTCAGTTGACGGTTATTATTATTATTAACAACAACAACCCATAATGATAACAGCTAACTTTGGAAAAACTGTTACTCCGAATGATTAGATTTCTTTTTTGCTGTACCGTTGATTCATCGATAGAAAACCTGATCCAACATATAACTGAATAATATGACTTCCTACTTTCCGTCTTATTGAATTATATTGTTAACTGACATTTTAAATCATGTATACAACTAGCATTGAGGATTGAAGATAATAATACTCTTCCACTAGACACAGCTTTGAACAAATTTAAGGCCTCTGGAAACTAATAATGATGATAATGTATTTTGTTTAATCTCTATTGTACAGATTGCCAACAGCCCATACATGTTTCAACATACTCCTTCTTCCCGATTACGAAAGCTTGGAACAATTGCAAAAATTACTGCTCCTGTCAATTGCACATTGCAAAGGATTTGGCATGTCTTGAGTCCATTTTCCTATTACGATGACAAATCGACTAGTAGTCTGTGTCGACTACACCACCCTATTTATTGTAGAACATGTATTTTTGTTTTGGACAAGACAGTGATTAACTCGTTTCTGTGTGATTTACACGTACTTTTCCCTCGTCCTACAACAACATTGTTGTTGCGTTATTTTTGTTACACAGACGGTGGATACAAATTATTCTTATTTTTTGGTTTTGTTTTGATAATGTGCTCTTTTCGATTCTCTCTCTCTCTCTCTCTCTCTCCCTAGTTTGAACTAATCAATTGTTTGAAAATGTTTAACTGTAAAATAAAATGGTTATTGAATATTATATACACTTAACGTTGTTTCGTTTTTAAGGCGGGGATGGGTGGTGTAGTCACCTTAACGTTCCTTTTCTATCAGTACAGGTTTGGAATTGACTGGGGTGAGCTTGTTTGTGTTTAGTGGGAATTATTTTTTTAAGCTAAAATATTTAAGTTTTGACGAGTCTCTAATTATCAAGCGTCAGTATTAATGTTGTTGTATTATTATTTCATTGTTATATGGTCAAATTTCATCATATTCGGGTTGAAAAAGGAGGATGGTTGGGGGCGGAGGTTGTCTAAAGATTAGTCATTTCTGTTGTATTTGTAAGGAGTCCGCAGACGTTGTACGATGATTGAATCCCGTACTCGTTAATTAGCAATACTTAGTGATTAGTTGTTTGTCCACATAGAAAGCAAACAAACTAAGACCAGCGTTTATTCAGTCGCGTTGAAACATCATCAATATAATTGTTAAGCCAAAAAGTAAATACAACGGCTAATAAAATTAAAGCAATGAGAATGAAGTGGCGTAAGGTACCAAAGGATAAAAATCTTTTAAAAGGGTAACCCAAATTTTTTTATCACATCGTGAGATGAGGGAGCCAATGGAACATAGACAATTCTGACTACTGACGATGAGAAAAGTAACCGATGGTGCAAAATATGCTTTTGTGAAAAGTTACTTAAATAAATTTTAATAAAAACTTAATGAAAAATAGAATAATGCATCATTGTTAATAAATGTAAAGTTACCGTTTTTAAATCAGTTAATCATGTGGTATAGACTCCTTATAAACTATCCCAAGTTATAAAACACATACATAAACAGTAACAACATTGAGGTTTATTGTTATTATTATTAATTGCTGGGGTGGTCTAGCGGTACAGCGTTCGACTCAAATCTGAGTAGACGGGTTCAATACCCTTCACCGGGCTTCTCTAAAATGTCCACTGCTGAAAGATGTTTACTATAAAATATTTAGTGGTAAAAAAATATTCAATATTTTACAAGTTGTATTGTCTTATGTTGTGATTGTAACTAGTGCACAGGTTTGGAATATAATTTGGTGAAATTAATGGTATGATTTGTACTTTACATTTGTTAAGTCAGACAATGCCCTGATAACACAGTTAGTCTAACGCATAAACACGACCAATAGCGTAAAATACGTTTCCACCATCAATATAAAAACAAAAATGAAAATAGTAGTACAAATAATGTGAGCAAAATGAAATTGAATGTCATATGTTAATGAACATAAATATAGTCAACACAGTAAACATATGATTTTTTTTTAAATTCAAAATTATTATACATTGAATGAGGCACAGTTGTTACATTATACTGTAAGATATCCAAATTAGTTCAAATAAATGCGTGGGTGGAATGGTTCCTACTTTGATAGTTTTGTTAGTAGTTCAATTTTGTTTGATTCTGGATAAGTATGGCAGACATGAATTTTTGCATTGATCAGTTTTGGCTTTTATGTGCAGGTAAGTTCTTGTTTTTCCAGAAACTTTAGAATTGTTTAAAGCTGTATGTAGTGGGTGAGTGTTATTATCTCCAATCTTTGATGCTAAATCTTTATTAACAATATCATTCAATATGATAGAATATTTGATCCCTTCAGATTTTGATACCAATGATATGCATCCTATTAAAACAACATAATCCTGTTTTAATAAACCAGGAAAAATTACAGATGAGCAATATAATATTAAAGGATAAAAACATGATGTAACGAACAATTTAATATTATGATTGTCAACATTTAGTTTTCTTAATTTTTTTATGTAGTAGCAAAAGGATTTGGTTTTTATAAATATATGCTCTACATGATCACACCTGGTAAGTAAGTTATTTATGTTTACCCCAAGATACTTAATTTTGCTACAGGTGCATATGTTTGTTTGATTCAATTTGAATGTTTTATTTAATTCCATTGTTTCTTTTGAACGCCTCGTTGTGAATTTAAACAGCTTGCATTTCGATGGTTTTAAATTGAGATCAAAGTTAGTAGACCATTATTCAATTCTATTGATAAAATTTTCAAATTCGTTTAAATCATTATTTGAAAACATTTTTGTAAACAAGACCATATCATCGGCAAATTTAAACAAGCGTGATGGTTGTGGCATTTGCAGTGGATCTACGTACAGTAAAAATAAAAACGGAGATAGTACTGCACTTTGTGGAACTCCATTATTATTATCTGTTAACTCTGATTTATTACAACCAATTTGTGTAAACTGTTTTCTTTTTGAGAAATAATTTTGTAGTCTAGGACGTAAAATTCATAATGAAGGACTAATCAATATGTTTTTGTCTATTAACAAAATTAATAAAACTTTATTATTTATTTTTTAAGCCACATTTCTTTATTTAAAGAAAAATATGGATTTATTTGTAGGCAATTTTGTTTTTTTAATCTACTTTTGCCAACTCAAATATTTCTCTTTTTGATGTTTACTCTAGTGCAAAAACTATTTTTTAAACTTTTTTAGGTATTTGACAAAATGTTTTACTTATTACTTTTAAACAAATTTTATAAAATATAAATTTAGTTACTTTTCTGATTTTTTAGAAAATTATTCACTTTATTAATTTTCTATGGTTACAATTAAAAACATCTTTTCTTGTAACTTAACTATTCCAGCTGATGTATCCCAGGATTTTGTCTTAAACATTTTCCATTTTCTCCTGTCTTTTTTTTAACAAAATAAGGTTTTTTTATGGCTTTATCTACTGTTTAGACTGTATTTTACAATTTTTTAAAACTGCCAAAAATATGTTTTTTTGTAAGTGCATTCAGGGTACATACAGTTTATTTGGGATTTTTCCTACTTCTAATGACATTCCAATCGCTAACTATTACTTTAATAAAGATTTTTACTTAATATTTCATATTCTTTAATGTTTTATAAACGTTGCGTTTTTGTTATCAGGTATTGCTGTAGTCTTGGATTATTTAAATAATATTTTCTGATTAAAAAAGACTGTCTTTTTTTATTGCATTTATTAATGAGTTTTTAAGGGATTGTTTGTTTTTAGAAATGCTATATTAGTATTGTCAGATTCACTTGAATAATAAATTTACTAAGTTTTTAAGTCAACCAGGAGCACTGTACAGCTGTTTCATCCTTATATAGAATTCATTATTTACAGACTCGCGAGGTAAGGCTCGCGTCACGCTACACGTCTATTGGAGCGTTATTCATCCCTTTCTCTTTTCTTCTCTTTTGTAGATTATTGCAGTGTTTATGCATTGTAATACGTAACTTGTTTTATTATTACTTTTGCATATTTCTAATTTTTACTCGTTTTCCATAATTATTAATTTCCATTATCTACCTTGATTTTTTCTTAATTTCAAATATTTTTTCTGTGACTAATCCCCCTTTACCTTACCATTTATTTCATATTTTCCCCTGAATCTTACTGATATTATCGATAAATAGAACCGAGGATTAAAAAACGTTTTACTCCTACTTAACTCGTGTATCAACCTGTAACCTGTATTATTAGTGCATACCTTTCAAGTTTTACACACACATGAATTTAAACTTGTATTTTTATTATTGCAGCCAAATCTCATCTCAATTACTTAAACAAATGTTAGGTTTTTTAAAAGTGCTTTTATAAAATTGCTTTTCTAATCCGTAAACTAAAATGATTACCGTAATATCTTAAATAATTTTTTTAATATAAAAATGTAGAGTGACTTTATTTTAGTCTACGAACTTTATAGATCCAGGGACACTAACATTTTTCTAAACAATCAGAATACAATATTTTTTTATTATAAAAAAACCGTTAAATAAAAGCTGTGTTAAAATTATTTTACTTACAGAGACATAACTTCCCAATTCCATTGTATTCTTAAGACCCTTATTTAAAGTTAATTAAGATAAATTATATATTTTCCTGTACTTTAGATAAACAGCTGCTTCCTCCTTTTTATTTTTATTTATTTATTATTATTGGTTACTTTTACTACTCTTATTTAAATTTGTAAAAACAAAAATATTTATTAATGGGTTTTCAAGGGTTTTTATTAGATTTGCCAGATTCACTTGAATAATAAATTCACTTGATTTTAGTTAACCAGGAGCAGTGCTCCAGTTGTTTCATCCTTATTTGGAATAATCTGCAATGCGTCCTTTTCAACTCTTACACAAACACAGAAACTTGAACCTACGCCCTATCTAGTGTCAGGCCAGCGCCTTAACCACTGAGGTACAGGTGATTAAACTTGACTTTGTAAAATTACTATTGGTAGGAAATCTAATTAATTCTAATTGCCCAGCGTCCTCAAATGCTACTATGTAACTACTGGTTTAGCAAGTGAGTGATCCCTTTTACTGGGACTTTACCATATAGGTCCTAACGTACTTCCAGGTTTAATAGCCTTTTATGATACAGTTTGATTATATCTATTAATGGAATTTCAAGAATTTTTATTAAATTTGTTAAATTTACTTAAATAATAAACCCATTTGGTTTCAATTAACCAAGAGCACTGTACATCTGTTTTATCCTTATTTGGAATCAACAATTAATAAACGGGCTCCAAGAACGTATTATTTTACTGTGCATGTACCAAACTGTAAATTGTTAATATTATTACATATAGAACATACCACAAATATGTTATACATGTGTGAGATTTGAAATGCCTATTTTAGATTTTATATAGCTGAAAATTGTGGTTTGTGTAACTTTAAAAGCAAAAACACATGTAGCGGTAAAAATCGACAAAGATAATTCGAAGTCCCAAATAATAAACAATATTATTTTATTTCATTAAAAATTAACATTTAATTTTTGGCAATTAATATTCTTCGAATATTGACAATTTTGTTTGAATGTATCAATGGTACATACCAGTGGGAACGGTTATAAAAACAACCGTTCCCACGCCATTGATGACTTCCGTTTCCTCTTATTATTCCGTTCCACTTTGGTTTCCATTTTGGTTCTTCCCACAATCCGATTTTGTAATTTGGCAATATACGTTTCCCGGTTCAGTTTTTGCGTTTTTATTCATTACTAGAAGTAATCAGTACAACGTAAGATATTGGGTGGAAACAACAACTAGATCCACTATTAACGCAACATTCGACGACAAGCAACGCCGCTTGTCACATCCAAACCGCCCCCATCTCGCATTTAGTGAAACGAGGCTACGCAGCTTGCAATTTGGAGTCATTCCACTAAACACATTTTAATTTTTAAATTACATAAAGCCTTTAAATTGTTTAAAATATTAATGTTCATTTTTTTTGTGTTCTAAATTTTTTATAAGCTTAAAAAATGCTTTACAATGATTAGAAGAATTACGTCAAAACAAATAACATTAAGTAAAAACACTTAATTATTGTAAAAAATTGCATTAAAAAAAATATAAACTCATTACATTAAAAAAAAAGGAAAACAAAAACATACTAAAAATAATAATTGTAATGTGCCAGGATGTATCAGCGGTACATCGCTCGACTTGGATCAGGACATAGGTTTGAATCCCACCACCGGCACTAAATGCGGGCCCACGTTCGGTTTCGCTAAAAATGTCCACTTTTAAAAGATGTTTTCCACAAAATATTCAAAGCAGTAAAAGTACTTATAGTGAAACAAAATTAAAGCAGTAAACAAAAACATAATAGGAATTAATTTTTTATAAGCAAAATATTTACTAATATGCAATAGTGTAATAATCATTAATTATTATTTAATTATTACATTTAATATAAATAAAACTTAATAGTTTTATTGCGAAAAAATATTTTAGATTATGTTAGTTTAAATATTAAAAAATAATTAACGTAAACAATTAAATTAAATTAATTAATTTAATTTAAAATAAATGTATTATAAATAAAAATATTAAAAAATTATTTAAATTTATTTAAAATTTAATATGTAAATTGAGTAAATTGAAATTGAGGGTTATTTTGCACGGTTAAGTAATATAATGTATGAAGACTTAAAAAAGTATTTTGTTACTTAATTTTTGTTTTTTAGTTAAAAACGGTTCTATTTTGTTACATATACATGTATATAATTTTTATAAATTGATAGAGGCATTTTTAATTTAACATTAATTTTTTAATGTTTTTTAGTTTAAATACAGCTGTTAAATTAGTTATTTATATAGAATAATTTTGTACATATTTTTATATTGATTTAATTTAAGTTTTAGATGAGTTCTAACTTGACCAAACTTTCAGATGAAGAGTATGAAAAATATTCATGTTTTGATGTTTTGCATTTGGCTACATTACGTAGTGCTGAATTAGCTGCGTTTGAATCTAGTGTAAATAAGCTAAGTGCACGCGCTATTACTGGATTACAGCGTCTTCCTATTCGTTTGCGTCGTCGTGCCGCAAGTCATCGTATTAATAGACTTCCTCATCGTTTACACAAACATCATTGTTTAGCGTTAGGAATTTCTGATACAAATTCTAAAGTAGGTTGGTAATTTGTAAATAGTATTTAAAAGTACTATTTATATATTAGGATTAGTTTATATTATAGTTAATCGTTTAATATGCATAATTAGTACTTTAACTAATACGCTTTATTGGAAATTGCAAAGCATTCTTTTTATTTTTTAGGTAAAGAAAAAATGTAAACTGAAGTGTAGGCGTTTTAATCGCCGCAAATTGCGTCTTATTAGTTTGCATTCTCAATTAGCATTTAATACAAAACCGAGCGACAATATAATTTTAAAGCCACTTTGGTTACCTACTCATATTTGGCATGCAAAACGTTTTCACATGGTAACCCAATGGGGTTGGCGTTTGCCTCAGAGATCAACTAACAAGGTATTTAAAGCATGTTGCATAGCATCGCATAGGTAATTTTATTAATTTTTAATATATATATATATATATATATATATATATTCAAAATAAAAATATGAGATGTAAACTGTGAGATGAATTCATTTCGTATATTCTCGTCAGTCACAAACATATAACATTTTAGTATATATATACAAAAAGGGGTACATATGACTTTTTACATTAGTATAACTTGGTCGTAAGGATTGTGTGTGTTTGTAAGTTGTACTAATGTAAAAGGTTATCTGTACCGCTTTTTGTATATATATACTAAAATGTTATATGTTTGTGACTGATTTCATTTATTCATTTTGGTTGGTGACGTGGTCATCTTTTCATTTTTTCCATATTTATACGACATATAAACGATCGACTTCGATGGCTTGATAAGCGTAACAAACGTGGAAGAATAACAAAGTTTCTTGGCTGGTAAACGGTATCCTTGTGACATCGCCACTGATCGCAAAGATTGACGAGACCGCCTGATTTATTGTAAGGGTTATCTCCCTTATCCCAAGGGCTGCATATGGTATACGTATACCTTTAGATACGTTTTAAGTATCCTGGGTGTATGTTCGCACCCACCCGCCCTAGCGGAAGCCCAGTTATACCGCTGTGCACTCGGACCCTGCTGTTATTAGTCTAGATGCCTAGGGGCATCTAGTCCAGAATGCACCACGTGGAGGACTAACAGTCAGGAATATCACTATCATTGGAAATTGAGACTTTATAAGCATTACTCAAATCCTCAGGATTATTAGCATCCCCTTTGTGACTGACGAGAATATACGAAATGAATTCATCTCACAGTTCACGTCTTCCCATATTTTTATTTGGAATTATATATATATATATATATATATATATATATATATATATATATATATAATATATATATATATATATATATATATATATATATATGTATATTATTTCATTTATTTTTGCAATTATTTAAAATATTTTTAAATTAAAGATTGTGTACATTTTTTTTTCTGTTGTAGGGGTTGTTTAGTTTTTGATATGAGTTATTACAGCTGCTTTCAATTGCATGGATTGGAATCTGCGATTTCAAATTGTTTGCGTAACTTATTTATTTCAGATTTATATATTTCCGATCATTCTTTAACAAATAATTTTGAAAATCCATTGCATTCTTTCGAACAAGCAGGATTGTTGTGCAGCAATCCCAAACAGAATGAATCAACAGATATTACACAATTTATTTTGGGTCCTGTCCGAATTTTGTGGGGTTCATCGAATTCAGTATGATATAGCAATTTTTTATTATATATTCAACTGATTTTGCAGTTTTATCAAAAGTTTTAAGTTTTTTTTTTAATTTGAGTTGGCTTTAAATTATACATATATATCATTTGTTGTTTTTGTAGTTTATTTGATTTGTTTTTACATAAATTGAAATAGTACGGATAAACTATGTGTAAGCATTGTAGCGGTAACAATTGACGAAGAAAATTGGAACGCGAAAATAATAATGTTATTTTATTTTATTACAAAAATTACATTTAATTTACATTCAATAAAAGAACTAGAAGTTATATACGTAAGCTAATATCGAAATTCTGTATAAAGAAAAAAATTGTATTAAAAACTTCTGGATTCCGGGAATGACGCTGATTCAAATTTAGCGGACTGGCGGTTGAGTGTTGTCCTCACCACTTTAGTGAACTTGATTCCAAAGAAGGCTGCGTAACCAGGTTTTACTAATTTGCGTAATGGGGTGGTTTGAAGGGAAAGCCGTGTTGCTTGCTGACGCAGGTTGCGTGAATTGAACCTAGTCGTGATTTCCCCTAATATCTAACGTTTTTATTGATTACGAGAAGTAATTAATAAGAACGCAGAAACAGGACTGGAAATGTTTATTGACAAATTTACAGGATTTAACAACGGGAAAAAATCAAGAATTAAAATGGAAGCGAAGGTTGGGATGCGGAAATTGAATATAATTTTTGTAATAAAATGAAATAACATTGTTTATTTTTTGCGTTCCAATTTTCTTCGTCAATTGTCACCGCTACGGTTTCCTTGATCTATTACACATTTATATATTTAAGTTATTGGTTATTAGTTATGGAAAAGTAAAGTTATAATTAAAAATTAAATATTTAATAATATAAAATAATCGATGGGGATTTTTGTCTAATTAATTATGTTGTAGTTGTGATTATAAAATAGCAATTTTGTTTTTATAAATCATTTGTGATGTTTTGTTTTAAAAAGTTGATTATATATATACATGTATATATATATATATATATATATATATTATACAAAACTCTCGCTTTAAAAATAAGCAAGGGGCAATAAGACAACAATTACAGCAAAACAACAACAAAGTCTTCTTGGCATTGAAGATTTTGCAAATCGAAGATTGAGCTTCTTTTCGGCTTTCACTCAACTCTGTCATCTGTGTAGCTCTGTCATTCAGATACATGCGATCACTTTTTTGCCGTTGTTCGCCAGAATAGCGTCCTCTTATTGTTTCCGTAGCAGTATAAATTTTTTACGGAAGTCAGGTTGCTAACCTTGCGCTCAAACCCTCTTTCATTCAGGCTTAGGACTGGTTAGATTGAATCATTTCTGGTCCAAACTAGGCGGAGTATATGTATATGTTAGTCCATTTTTAAATTGTTTATTTATTAATAGATTTCACATTTTCGCGACGTGTGGATGTGGATTCATCCGTCTATTTTAACACAAGCATGGAGTTTAATCGAAGCCTGTGTGAAAAAATGCAATGAAGCACTAGATCCTGACAAGTCGATACAGTTAGATGATTTGACTGGACAATTTTGTCGCATGCGACTTATCGGACGCCAAGCTCATGGGGTTTTGACTGATATTTTAAAGGCCAATGATTCAAGTACATCTGATTGGCCGTTGTGGAAACATTTTTCAAAAACAATTAGCCAGGCTTCTTGCGTTCCACTGGGTCTCACTGTTAATCTTTCCAATTGTTCGAGTTTCTTATCCCAACGGTAAAGCATTTTATTGAGCTCGATATTCATTTATAATTTTTGATATTTTATGGTCTAGGATCTAGTTTCTGAACTGTTTATTCTTGAGTGCGTTTGTTTTGACTAATAAAGTTTTTATGAATAAAATATAAGTTGCCAATAATTTTGATGAGTTGAGTAATACTTATGAAGTTTTAATTATTAATTATTATTATTATGGTTATTGGTTTAGATACTTCAATAGAAGTAGCTTTTAGCACATAAAAATATTTACAATTATAAAAATACAATACCATTAGCAGTATGTAACATCAGTCCAAAAATAAATAAATAAATGAAATAAGATTAAATTACAGTAACTAGAAAAAAGCCTAAAATTAACGTATATTCAATTATATGAATATTTATAATTCTCTAACTCTAGTGCATCCTGGAGTTCGATTAACATAAATTAGGGACCAAATACACCTAGGTTGCTGAGAGCAAGCAAACACTCAGAATATGTATGAGATATCTTAATGCATACGTTTATCTCTGTACCTATTTGGCTAAGAAACGTTTTGGATAAAGCTGCTTCCTCAATTTTTGTGAACAGTAGTATCGTCACAAAGATACACGATTATTATTCAGGATATTTTATGACTTTTCTACATTTGTTGAACTTTTTTGCATGTAAACAAGTCGATTTTTTGAGATATTGAATAGTAATCAACCAACAAAATGTATTCAATACTTAGGCGAAAATTGTGTTTTTAGACAATAAAAATTCATTTTATTTTTTCAAATTGAAGACCTCGGTTAAAAATTCGTAATCGCAATTGGTCTTTAGTCCCGTCAATTCGGGATGAAGATCATAGAAGCAGCGGCGATGTAGTTGCCGATTCCGACAAATTATTCAAACTCGGTTGTAGCACCAAATTGTCATGGTCTGGTATTGAAACGGTACGAAATGAAAATGTTTGTTCTACCGAATCAATATTGGTAAGTTCACTATGATGATGCAAATGATTGTGACAAATAATTTTATTTGAAAGCAATGTTTACTTATTGGGATGCTGATGATCCTGAGGATTTGAGTTATGCTTATAAAGTCTCAATTTCCAATGATGGTGATATTCCTGACTGTTCGTCCTTCACGTGGTGCATTCTGGACTAGATGCCCCTAGGCATCTAGACTAATAACAGCAGGGTCCGAGTGCACAGCGGTATAACTGGGCTTCCACTAGGGCGGGTGGGTGCGAACATACACCCAGGATACTTGAAAGGTATCTAAATGTATACGTATATCATATGTAGCCCTTGGGCTAAGGGAGATAACCCTGACAAAAAATCAGGCGGCCTCGTCAATCTTTGCTAACAGTGGTGACGTCACAAGGATGCCGTCTACCAGCCAAGAAACTTTGTTATTCTTCCACGTTTGTCTACGCTTGTCAAGCCATCGAAATCGATCGTTCTACATGTCGTATAAATATGGGAAATAATGAAGAGGTGACCACGTCACCAACCAAAATGAATGTTTACTTATTGGGTTTTTGCTGTTTGAATATGCCATGAGAAACATTTTTGAGCCAGTTGGCATTGACTAAAGTCAAAACTAGGGCCTGATCTAGTCTCAGCGGGTGGGCCCAATCGAACGCTGTAGCCACGTCTACCACTCCGACAAATAATTGTATATTTATATGGTAGATTAAACGATCGTCCTTGATTACTTAATAAACGTAACAAATGTAGAAGAACATCAAAATTTCTTAGCCAATAGATGGCATCCTTGTGACAGCGTCATTGTTAGCAAAGATTGACGAGACCGTCTGATTTTTTGTCATGATTATCTTCCTTAGCTCAGCGGCTACATATGGAATACATATACCTTGGTGTGTGCTTGCATCTATTCACCGAGGTGGAAGCCCACTTATATTAATGTGTACTTGGTCCGTGCTGTTACTAGTCTATGGGCTCTTTTACAGGATGCGCTACGTGGAGAAGGAACAGTCAGGAATATCACCATCATTGGAAATTGAGACATTATAAACATCATCAAGATTATTAGCATTCTTCCGGCACAAAGGAAAAACAGTTTTAAGTTTATCTTGGGCACTCGTTTGTATTTTTTAATCTACAGGATGGTCACAGTTGAACAACATGATGACGTGTTTAGTATTATCATATTAATGACTACTGGCCTAATTTCTTATTGTAAAATTGCTCTTTATGTGCACATTTCAATCAAAGTTATATCATGAAACTTTCCATAAAATTAATGCTATCTATTAATCTTTTTTTGTGAATAGCCTAAAGATAAAGATGATTCCGTATTGGATGTCGTGCTCATTCAAAATGGCTGCCCATCTCTCGATCGCACTTGTCCGCAAAGTATCGGCTGGGATGTCGTATTTCGGCGTGTCGGTCCGACATCTCGGCTTGACCAAACGGCCAGTTTGCGGGGTTCGTTGAACGCGCGCGATTTTATTATTTCCTGTATCTATCGCGGCGCCGAAGTTGGCGGACTTCGCGACTTGCGTCATTGGGCTCAAATAGGAACAAAAGCCAGTGCATTGGCCGATGCCTTTCCCGGTAGGCTGTGGCCAATTGCCGAGGTCACTTGGTCAAATGACAGTCAAAAGTAAACTAACCGATTGAATGCAGCGGTTTTGTAAAAGAATAGCTGTTTTTTGTTTTTGTAATTTTTGTTTAAATCAATTTGGGTTGTTTTACAGTTACTAATGCTATTTTAAACAACAACAACAACTAGCGTTGGCGACAAAGCCACCTCTATTAGTTCCAAATTCGCATAGCCGCCAGAATTCCTATACGAAGAGGTTGTCAGATGCAAATTAATCTTGGCTTAAAGATCGCTTTCTTGCGACGACGCCAATGTTCACAAGAATTGACGAGATTTTCGGGAAATTAGGGGTTGACGGATCTACAAACGTTACCGGCTGTAAATGGTAAACGGATATCTTACATTACCTTTTAAACATCTTAGGTGTATGCTAGTACTCATTCACTGAGCGGGAATCTAGTAAAAGCCTAGTTACACAGCTGTGCACTCGGTCCCTGTTGTTATTAATCTAGATGCCTGTTGGCACCTAGTTCAGGATGCACCACGTGGAGGACGAACAGTCAGGAATATCACCATCATTGGAAATTGAAACTTTACGATCATTACTCAAATCCTAATGATTATCAGCATTCTCTATTTCAAACGGGGCTTGTATCATCAGATTGTTCAAATTAGTTAATTGATTCTGAGAATTTGAATGTTTATCAAGTGTCAATTTGCCGCAACGGTGATTTTACTTACCTCTGTTCTGGACTCACATTAACAGGACACAAGAAGATGGGTGCAAGCATACATTTAAGATACATTAACTATTTAGCTATTTGGGCAAGGGAGATGGCTTTGAAACATGACAAGTAGCTTTTATATTGTTTGTGAACAATGGCGCTGTCACAAGGGTGCAGTTGCACGATGTTTTTTCTCTCGATTGTGTAAAGATTTTTGTAAATGCAGATACACGACATTTTTAATATAATCCACGATAGGGAACGAAGTAGCCAATAAATTTAGCCATTATTTTGAATTTATCGGTTTCAAAATACTTGATTTAAGAATCTACAAACATGTAGTTCCCAATATGGTATGGTGTACCATCTTGGAAATGGTGGTTGATTCAATGTTATCCAATTGTACAATTAGAAAGTCATGTTAAATGCCTTTTTTGTAATAAATTAATTTTATTGTAAAGAGATTTTATGGACACCCTGTATATTTCTTGAATCAATTTGATAGACCATCTGCCAGCGGTACTAATTTGTGTGACAACATTTGGTCTAAACTGATTTGTTCATTGAGACAAGTCGACACGACACACAATCTTTCTAACTGGTTTGTTCTACGCGATACAGCTCTACTTCGTCTAGTCGTTCAACGCATGCTCAATAACGAATCAAAAGCTCGTCTAACTAATGAACAATTAAATCGCTATCATCCTGCGCTGTCATGTGCTTTGATTTTGGTTCGTTTTATTCCTATTGTCAAGTTATAAAAAAAATATTGCTTGACTGTTTTTGCACGAGAAACATTTTTTGACCGGTGGATATTTTAGCAAAGTCAAATGCAGACTCGGACTTGGTGTAAAAAGTGGCGATTTATTTATTTATTTTTTATTTATGGTTATTGGCTTAGATACTTCAGTAGAAGTAGCTTTCAGCACACACAAAAAAAATATGTTCAATTATAAAAATACAATACAATTAGCAGTGTGTAACATCAGTCCAAAAATAAATAAGTAAAGTAAGGTTAAATTACAAAGGCTAAAAGAAGGAAAAAAAAACTTAAAATCAACGTATATTCAAAAGTCATATTCAATATGATATGGATTGAACACATCCACTTAGGCTCGAGTCTTGTGTTTTACCAAGTTACACTGATTTATGTTATTGGACCTGGTGACCTGGTGTTCGATCTCCACTACCAGCACTAAATGCGGGCCCACGTTCGGCTTCGATCAAATATCCACTGCTGAAGGATGTCTTCAGTAAATCATTTAAAGTAGTAAAAAATAGTTGCTTGAATAGTTTGTGAGAAACGTTTGGGCAAAGCCAAACGACGGTCTGTATTTGGTACCAGTTAGGCTACACAAACTCACTCAAATTTGAGTTTAGCGCTGTACCACTAGGCTGGCTCGGTACAGTATGTGTACAATGCATGTACTAATGTATAGATACGAAGAAAATTATTTAGTTTGTTCACCATCTGACAGATCAGTCAGATCGGTTTTTGGAACGGAAAAGTTGGTGGACTTCAGACAGTTAGAAATTATACAAGAAGACCTAATTGAAATGGATGAGATCAAATCGACACTGGAAAAAGGTGCAATCACAATCTATGATCTTTAAAGCGAAATGATTTGTAGTTAAAACACATAGACACAATAGATTGCTACTGTTGTTAACTTTTGTAGAAACTATCCTACTGTTAAAGCTTGAACAGAAAATGCTAAATGGAACCATAAAAATATGTAGCACAAAATTAGTCTATATGTCTTTATCAAAATTAAACCTATCTTTTATAAGATTTTATTTATAATTTTTTATAACCGTAAATAATGATGACGATGATGAATAAATAAATAAATTTTGCAAATGTTCTTATTATAGATTCGCATAGACGCTTGCGTTTCTGGTTTGCCAAAATCCAACGCAACCATTTATGCAACCCGTAACAATTCCACTGCAAATGCAACGTTGTCAGCCAAACCTGATACGGTAAACCAAAGCACTTCTTCAATGACCGTGCTTGGATACGTGCAGGAAGGTGGATATGACTGGACAATTGGTCATGGTACCGGTCTGGGATTTGTCAGTTTGGGTCTTTTGTCCAATGTCGTATCGAATTACGTCGACGGTCGACATTTGCTTGTGTTTTATTTTCAAAATGATCGTTCAAACAGATTGCACCGCTGTCAAGTGTCTGTTATATTTTGAACTTTTTGTTTTTCGCATTTATCATTTTTTGTACAGAATTAATTTTAATTAGTGGAAGAGGATTACGTTGTTTTAAATGCGGTGATAAAATGATTGTTATTTAAAATCTGCAAATAATAACGGTGAACATTCTAAGGGGGGAGACCGACCCCTACTTAGCGCGTCCACAGGTGGCGGATAGTGGAATGACCTTTAGCAATAGAGGTTAGCTGTGAATAAGGCTGTGCCAAATAAACAGCTGTGGACCAAACGGATACTCAGGCGTTAAAGTCGTTAACGCGTTGACAAGAAGGCGACAACGGTTATCGGTGTCACCCTGAGTATTATCACCAAGCAGCCCTATTTAGGGACAGCATTGCTTGCTCCACTCGGAGGGGCCTAGAAAAGGTGATTTAAAAATTGCTCGTCTTCTCACCAGGATGGCTGGCCGCGGCTAACTGGTCTATATACTCGCGGTCGAAACTCTCACAAAAATCAATTAAAGGCCGTGGTCAACAGGGCTGATACTGATAACCAAATTCAAAAAAACACCATTCTCAAGAGCTCAAACAAGGCAGAATGTGACTCGCGACGCTACTGCCTGCTCTGTGAATATTACTCGCGATAATGCACCGGTTATTAAATCTAGGATTTACTCATTAAAACCAAAATGTCCGCTTAACGTTGACTCATGGAACGTGCGCTCCCTCTGGCTACGTAAGATTGTGTTGCTTCTGAATCTAACCGTCATAATGTTAATATTTTATGTGTTCAAGAAACCCGTCATTCAGGAACTTGTGCTATAGAATTACTTTCAGGATCAACCTTCTGGCCTTCTCAATGTAATATTTCTGGATCCGCCAAATATGGTGTTGCGATCATTACGTCCTCAAGTGCTACGGATGCTCTTATTGATTGGTGCCCTATTAATTCTAGAATTATAAGCGCCCGCTTTCAGACTAGGAATTTAATTTTAGGTATAGTAAATGTATGCGCTCCCACATTAAATCACACTAAGTCAGAAATAAAAACATTTTATAAAGTACTGACGGCCACAACAACTAATTAGGAAAACAAATCGAATTTTATAATGTTAATGGGGTATTTTAACTCTGGATTAAGTGCTGCTTGCTGCTCAGCAGTTGGCAGATGGCCGACTAGCACCTATACCGTACAACATGATTTAGTGATCAGTAACACAATGTTCTAACATCATCCACGTCACTTAACCACGTATAAGAGACAAGATTGCCGCTCTCAAATTGATTATGTTTTTGTCTCTCGTAACTGGTTTTCATCAATTAAAGACGTGCGTGCATTCCACAGTTGCTGTACTGGAACAAAAATGGAAGTAATTACGAGTTACTAAAGTGCACACTCTCACTTAAATTTCGATCTAAATGAAAGCACTTTAGTCGCCCAGACTATGAATTTATGAAAAATACGTCCCATAGTCAGGAATCTTTTGAAAAAGCATATTTAAATGCTGGTCCTTCCATTAACTATGATAATAAAGTAGAACTTAATTGAAACTTAATCACACATCTAAACTAAATGCAGCCTCTAGGTTATTACCCAGGAAACTCAACATACGATCAACATTTCAGATTTCCAACTCCTGCGATGTATTACGAAATGAATTTTTGAGCAAAAACCAGCACAGAAAATATAAACGTGTTTATTTTATAGAAAATGTTTGTGAAAATACATCTAACCAATTATACATAAATAGACTAAATGGATCTACAAGCAAAAAGTATGTTTATTTTATTATTATAAAATTAAATATATAAATTGAATTATAAAATTAAAACAAATAAACATCGGAAATTTAAAAAGGATGTGTACTGCATTTTAAAACACTACCTAACATTGCGAAAAAAACATATTTTATTAGAAATATGTTATATTCTATTTAGCTGTATACATAGATTTAGCTTAATAAAGTTTACCAAATAGTATAAAATTTATCTTAAATGCTTTTAGAAAAAAATAAAACTAAAAATGTATGCGTTTTTACTAACGGATTTCGCACTCAACATTCTAAAAGCAAATGTAGTGCTTAGTTTGCTAAAGGTTTCAATTTTTGCAAAATAAGTTTTGTTTGTGTTTTATTTATACAAACAATGTGCTATTAAATGTTTAAAGTTACAAAACGGATACCGTACAAACCAAATCTAAAACAGTAAGACATTAATGATTTTTTTATCGTAATTATTGTAGTCATAATTTTAGCAAAATGTCTCAAAAAGTTTAAAACACATTCAAAATAATGCTCATGTGTACGTTAACAAAATGGTAATTTGTTTTTTACTATAATTAACAGTTTACTATCTGTTTAAACTATTTAGACTGCAAAAACCTTGTTAAACAAAAAACGGACTTTTGTACATTTGATCCTCAACATTCAGGAATTAAGCGTTATTTATTTTATGTTTGGTTTTTTTAAAGTAGAAGTTAACAAATTGTAAAATAACGTATTACTTATAGAAAATATTGTATGTGTTATAAAAAATTAAATTTTAAAGGATTTTGATGCAACCGTGATAGACTAAAATTAAAAACGGCTAGCAGAAGTTATAAAATACAGTACATATTTCCTAAATTGTTAACATTATACAGTTTGTAACTTTTACTTTACATATTCATGTATTTTAGTTAATACAATTATTTATTAAACGACTCAGGTGCTTTTAATTTAAGTTTTAGTAAATGGTGGCATTTTAATTCGTTGCAAGAATAGATGTCGTTGTATATTAAAATTAAAAAATATTTTTGCAAATAATGTTTTTTAATGTGTATTGTTAAAGTATTATTTTAACTAGGTCAGGAGGCTACAAAGTATTACAATGGTTTCTTTTTCGCACGTCGATGGTTATGAATTGTATATATTTTATCAATACTAATATTTTTATAATATTTAAATGTTACATTTAATAATTTAATATAAAATGACTATACTTTTGGTTTAACTGATGTTATGCAATTTTGGTATAACACGATAACTTGTTTTCTATTTTTTAATGTACCATAATGTAATATACAAAAATATTTAATAATAATCACATTTATTAAAAATATATAAAAATTAAATAACTGAATATTTGCTATATATACTTTTTTTAAATATTATTATTTATTAATTTATGGTAAAGCGTTAAATATTAAGATTGTTTAATTGACTCATATACTCATATATATTTTTTATCTTAACATGCTTTTAAACTAAAATTTTACAAATCACAAAAAAAAGGTTAATGTTACCATTTTTTAAAATTTTAATTATAACATTCAAATAAATAAACTTAGTTTATTATTTATTTTTATTTATTATTATTTATGGTTATTGGTTTAAATACTTTAGTAGAAGTAGCTTTTAGCACACAAAAATATATACAATTATAAAAATACAATACAATTAGCAGTGTGTAACATCAGTCCAGAAAAATAATAATAAAACTAAGTAAAGTAAGGTTAAATTACATAGGCTAAAAAACTTAAAATCAGCGTATATTCAAAAGTCATGTTTAATATAATATGCGTAAAGAAGCATGGTTTTATTTAGCGGACACTATAGTTAATAGTGTGCAAATATATTAGTATACATAATATGCAAATGATTCATGATTTATGAGTAAGCATGGCTAATAAAATAATGCCCTGGATAAAAAATAATAAATGGTCACAAATTAAAATAAACGGATTAAAAACAACGGTAATTGGTCAGACAAAAGAAAACAAAAAAACACTCATGATTTGAATAGGCTAATGTAAAGGTCACTTTAAACTTTGTTAAGATTAAATAATAACCTTGTTTAATACGGCAGACAAGAATTTTAGTACACATTGATTCTGCACTGAACGTGTATATATGATCTTCTTGTCATTCCCAATGATTGGAGTTTACAATTAATGTTTACAATGTTGGGTAAATCCATAGACAAAAAATTATTTGTATTAGTGTTGTTAAAATCACCGGCAAGTAAAATCAAATTATTGTCACAAACAGTTATTAAGTAATTAAGAATATTTTGAAAACAAATTTTACACTTGGGGCAACTTGCTAATAGTGAGATATACGTATTAATTACATCAGTACTTTTATAATAAAATAAAAGTGGGCACTTACAATTTACACCCAAACTTTTAATGCCAAATTGCAAAAATGTAAATGATATACTGGAATTAGCGCAACATTCTTTATTTTATGTAAGTGGCTTAACAACCACCACGTTTTTTAACACTACTGCTTCTATAACAACAAAGTGTTTTTAATCCATTAATTAATATTAAGTTGTTGTCAATGTATTTGTTAAACTACAATATTTGAATAAACAAGAAACTATTGTTTTAGTGTAACCTCTTGTTTAAAAGCAGTTTTAAGTAATTAATTTTGTCTAATTATAACCTTACATTCATTGATTAAACTGACGGCAACGTCATTTTCTTTATAGAAATGTTTAAAATTTGCTGATAACCGGAGTAATGACTTTTTTTTTTCTTTGTTTTAATATTTGATTGTTTGTAACATATAGGAATATTTAATTGTATATTTAATGTAAGTATTTTTTGTTAAAGTAAACATGTTTTATTAAATCAAATTCTTTGAGAAGTAATCATAATCGTTATAATTTAATAGTAAAAAATTGTGTATTTTAAACGTTTTAAAGTAAAAAAAAATACTGTTAATCAATGTAGATTATAATTGTGCATATATTTTGTCATTTTTCAATGTTTTTGGAAAATTAGTGCAGCCGTTCCAAAGCCCCCTCAATATTATATGTTTGAGTCACAATAATTACAATTAATTAAATAATTGTTTCTCAAAATAAATTCAAGTTAGCAAACAAAACGTAATAAAAAAAATATTAATTATAATTTCTAAAATAATTATTATTTAATTGTTTTAAAATTAATATTAAAGTTTTTATTAAATTTTAAAAAATCTATTATTATTATTATTACTATTTTTATTAATATTGTGCCGGAATGGTCTAGCGGTAAAGCACTCAAATTTGGAATTTGGTAGACATGGGTTCAAATTTCATTACCGGCACTAATATGCGGGCCTACGTTTGGCTTTGCTAAAATATGTTTTTTGTTAAAATATTCAAAGTAGCAAACATAAAATAAATAATTAAATAAAAATATCATTTTATATGTTTTTATACAAATACTGTAAAAACAGATTGTTACATATAATTGTACACTAACTAATTAACATTAAAGTTTCTGCATGTTAAAAAAAAGTATGTTATGTTGTTAACCTTTGTAGACAAATTTATAATTTTTAATTTTTAATATTTTAAATAAAATTAATCTGTTTTTTTTTTAAATAAAACAAAAATGCGTTTACATTATATGTTGCTGCTAACGTGCATTGCGTTTACATATAGATAATGTTTGTATAAACATGTGGCATACTATTTATATAAAATTAGAATATAATAACGTGTGTCAATATATTTTGACAAGGTTTCACTTTTACGAAATAAAAACGCACAACAAAATAAGTAAATATGTAAATAATTAATTTTTGTAAAACAAAAATTTAAAAACCAAGACAATTACAACCAAGTTATTAGTAAACACTAAGCAATATATTAATTTATATATTAAACAATTTAATACTTAAAACAACATGAACTTGTTATATCCAATTATTAAAAACAATTTTAATATTTTAAAATATTAAAAGTAATGCTTTATTATTAAAACATTAAAACAACAAATTTTTATATAATTATATAAAGCACACACACATAATGACTAAAAATAAAAATAAAAATAATTAAAATGTAATCTAACTTGCTGCTTCTACAATTATTTAATAAAATTATGTAATATATGTTTACTAAATAATAATAAAATTAATTAGCAAACATGTATTTTTTGTACAGTAATTCT
>JAKXYG010001479.1:1767500-1956679 GCA_025895645.1 Cardicola forsteri | reverse complement strand
AGCTTAAGTACCTTGGGCGTATACTTGCACCCATCCGCCGTAGCAGAAGCCCAGTTATATCGCTGTGTACTTGGACCCTGCTGTTATTAGTCTAGTTGCCTAGAAGCACCTAGTCCAGGATGCACTATGTGGAGAACGAATAGTCGGGAATACCATCATCATTGGAAATTGAGAATATATAAACATTACTCAAATCCTCAGGATCATTAGCATCCCATTTATGTTTATTGAAAGTTACTTTTATTGATTTGTATTAATCATTATTATTGTTACTACAACCAAAAACAAAGTCTCATAATTCATAACGAACATGGAGCAACAAAATTATGTATTTTTGGCTAGTAGACGGCATCCATGTGACGGCACCACTAATCGCAAAGATTGACAAGACTGCCTCATTTTTTGTCAATGTTATCTCCCTTAGTCCAAGGGATACATATATCTTTTAAGTACTCTAAATGTATGCTTGTACCCATCCGCCAAAGCGGAAGCCCAGTTATACCGCTGTGCACTCAATCCCTACTGTTATTAGTCTAGATGCCTATGAACACCTAGTCCATGATGCACCGTGTGGAGGAGGAACAGGTAAAAATTGGGACTTTATAAACATTACTAAAATCGTCAGAATTGTTAGCATCCCTAAACATCGTCCTTAAACAATCCTAAAACATACATCTGTATGGTATCAACTAAACTGTAAAACAAACCTACATGTAAACCACATTCAACTTACTATCATCCTGCTTGTCTTCGTCAACATCCTCGTTATTCCCATTGTCACCATGCTCATTGGCACAAACTAATGGCTTTTCTGAAGTCACCAAATCCTTGTCCAAAGAAGCAAATTCCACATCAAAATCCGATTGAATGGGAACGTTGTACGACAAAGATGTTGATCCGGCTGAAAGTTGACGCTTCAAACGAAGCATAGATCCGGGTCGGCGTGATACGGGACGTCGCGCGCAGAATAGGAGCATTCGGGGCATCTACACAAGAAGCGACAATAATTGTATTTAAAATAAATAAACGGGTTGGTGGCATCTGGTTACATCTTTATTATTTCCCTATTGAGTACTGCCCATAATGCATAGGCAAAGGCAACTTTCTCCATACAACAAACGTCAGAAAATAATAAAATTTATTGACTAATAAATAGCATCCTTGTAACGGCGCACTGTTTACAAAAATCAGCAAAGAAACCTGATTTTTGTCTGGCTTATCTTCTTCATTCCAAATGACACAGTAAGTATACATATACCTTAAGATACTTTATAAATACCCTGACTGTATGCTTGCACCCATCTGACAAAGCAGATATCTAATTATATCGCTGTGCACTCGGTCCCTGCTGTACCTAAGTGTTCAGATGCACCAAGTCCAAGATGCACCACATGGATGTGACAATCAGGAATATTACCAACATTGAAAATTGAGAGTTTATGAGCAATAGTCAACTTATCAGAAGTCGATATAAAAAGCATCTGAAATATATGTCATGTTTCCATTGTCTAGGAATACATACATTGAAAAACTACTTAATTAACGGGCCAGCTATTATTCTCTAAAAAGAAGGATTTGATTATTATTTTCAGTTGCTTTTGATAGAGGGCATTATTTGGCAAAATCAAAAGTGATTTTAAAAGTAGACATTTAAAAACGGTTCTTAAAATCTTCGAAAAAAAAACAATTGCCATTTAGTTAAAGTAAACTCTATTTGACATCATTTGCACAATAGTGTATCTGTGTTTCTATTTTGACAGCTGACTGTACGTATATTATAGGGGGGGTGGGGTAATAAAAAAAGCATTTTAAAGTACAACTATACCACACAGCTGACAAAAAAATAGATAGTCTTAGCAATTCTCGTGCTAATTATGCTAATAATCCTCGAGAATTTGGGTAATGTTTATAAAGTCTCACTTTCCAATGATGATGATGATGATGATGATGATGATATGCCTGACTGTTCCTCCTCCACGTGGTGCATCCTGGACTAGGTGCTCACATATAAACGGCATATCCACTTAATATTAAAAACTGCTATTAGTCAAAAAAGTAACTCACTACTAATTCATTTCTCAAACTGTGTGATCTACAAGTTTCCGGCAACTTGTGCAAATCTACTGCATGGGACCCTTCGAACGAACATTGCCGGTGTAAATCTCGCGATTGATCAAGTGAATGCAAACGCTGTAATTTAGTTGGCAAACAACCAAGACTTTCGCGATATTTTTGCCAAAATAGAATCGTATCAGTTAGTGACAAATCTGTTAGGTGTGCATTTCTCGACATTCGGCCAAGAAGTAAATTGGACGGTTTGATGCAAACGACAGCTCTTTGTCTACGTTCCAAATCCAGAGTTAGACCACCGCGATATCTCTGCAAAGTACCATTCAATTATTTATAGGTCAATTTCCACCAATAGAACAAATATCTATTTTAATGTTATTCGTTGTTTTGTAATAGACCAATCAGATTAATTGTTGATCACGTTTATTGACCAATCACACGCAACTTAAATTTCACCATTCTTAAAAGGATATCGGACAAATGTACAAATGTGGGCATCACCAATAATACTCACTTCGCACGATGGTAAAGTGTGCACTTCACCATAGCCAATTTCCTAGATAACGATTATTTTCGTAAAATTAAATCACATCTTGTTTCAATCTCAACTTCGAACATTTTAATGTTGTCAAAAAAGAACCAATCTATAAATCGAGGCAGGACACCTAAGTTCATTCAAAGCCACCAAAGAGCTCAAAAAACCAAAACGTCTTAGAACATATTGCCTAATAGTTGAATGTTGAGTGTTTCAAATTACGACAGTAATTGATTGCTTGCTATGTTTACTATTACTCACCAATGGCAACAAGGTCATCAATAATCTTTAGTTTCAGGTTGAGGTTTAAAGTATCGTAATCGTGGCTTGTCCAAATGTCAATTGGAAGAAAAGAAAAGGTAGTCAGAAACGTATTTGGACGGATACTGTTCAGGATTATCTTCAGGCTATTTTTTCTATGTCGATGGACTGGCATATATGTACACGCCTCCAAAAACCGTGAACAGTAGGAGGGGATTATTCGAAATGTTATGCCAACTTGGAATTAATGAAGGTCGTTTGTTTGATATACAACATTTTAAACATAACATCACAGAAAAAAAGCCCAGAAAAATGATAACTGGGGAACGATGTAGCCAGAGAATTGGGCCATCCCTTCCAATCCACCAGTTTAGAAATGTTTCATTTAGAAAGCCACGATGTGGCAAGTGCATCATCTTGCTGGAAAATGATAGTTGGTTGTGATGTCACAATTGTAATAAATCGTTAAAAAAACTTTATCGACGCCTTGAATATTAGCTTAAACAAGATAAAATACGTCAATGTGAAAATGTAGTCCTTTGTACGTCCTAAGTACGTTCAAAAAAACTCAATTCTACTTGTTTCCAATCTGTTCAATGCCACGACATTTGTATTGATTTGTCTCTATAGCATGCATATTTTTCAAATTTAAAAGCAGCCTTCAGCTTTGTCAATAGCTGAGTGAAACGGATGAGTTTCATTTTCTTAAAAAGCATCATCATCAATGTTGGTTGTATGCACAACAAGTAGGACGTTAACTACATATGCACAAAATGCAGAACACAAAAATACAATGTCGGTTTCATTCGGCAAAAGAACACATTCCTAACTGAATCAAACGGAAATGAAAACTCATCTATATCCTCCATATTAAGTCACCTACTACAAACCAAACATCAAATCAAATTTAAAAATTGTTTTAAAGTGCTAATTACTTCTCCAGCTTCGAATATTTAAATCTGTTTATATTGAAACCTGCTTTGTGTGCACAAAAACAGGTCGTCACTACATTGAACTTAGCTTGGTCGTAATGATTGTGTGTAAATGTTTGAGTTGTACTAATTTAAATGTTATCTGTACCCCCCTTTTTTGTATATATATATACTAAAATATCATATGTTTGTGACTGACGAGAATATACGAAATGAATTCATCTCACAGTTTACGTCTTCTTATATTTTTATTTAGAAAAATAACAATAGCCATTATTATTTATCGTTCATCGATTTTGTCAATTACAATTTACATACATTACAATGTTAACTAGAGAAATCAAACTGTCTTTTCAAAACATGACTTGGCATGGACAAATAAATAAATACACACGCACACAAATAACATTTGATAATACGGTTACTTCATTTTTTTTAAATTACAATTATCATAAAGGTCATTCATTTTGATTAACCAAATGTTTGACGGAAAAGGCATTTTTCAGTCACCCATTTTTAAGTCTAGCTCTCCCGTTTCTTCTACTTGGTTCTGGTTCAAACGAATTGAAAGCATTGTGACGATTACATAATTTTGGCGTGGGCTTTTTTGTTTACTGCCAAATGTCCTCCTCTCTGCCGCAAAACACGTCAAACAATAGCGATCGTTATCTAAAAAACTGTTCCATTGTGACAACACCCATGCTTATCCTAATTGTGTGTCAAAGTAGACATCTAAACTAGAAAAAAAAACTGTAGCATGCCAGTTCAACTAGAACTTACTTGAGATCTACTTCGGACAAGCATTTGAGGATTAATCAAAGAATTTGGATGCATATCGGAACTGGTGCGTGGAGAATTGCGAGGCAAACAACTGACATCTCTTCTCAGCTGCTCCAACAAAAGCTTGCAATCGTCTATGTTTTCATGTCGACCAGGTGGATTGGTTAGAAAATCGGATGAAACATCGGTCAGTTGATCATACATTGCATGACCAAATCGCATATTTACAATGCGGTTCGACTGACCACACAAAGAATACAACCGCTGGAGTTCGCGAGCGTTTCGAGCTGAACGGAAATTTATTATTATTATTATTGTTCAATTAATCAAGATGCTATCATAATTCCAACGATTTAAGTAATATCTATAAATTCTCAATTTTCAATAATGGTAATATTGTAGCAAGTTCGGTTTATGAAAATCTATTACGAATGACTCGACCACTTAATAAAGCACTATTATTCATTATAAATATCAATTTTTCCTTGAAATAAACAAATGGCATATTTTTATTATTCGTGAGTTGCATGCATTTGCTAGTTTAAATATAGAACTTTGTATTATTATTTTGAATTAATAATATTTTTAAGCTGACCTTATTTTATTTGTTTTCTGTTATTGTAATTTATGTAGGCAAATAACTACGCTGAATTTATCTCTGGTGAGATACTAAAGCTTACTGCAATAATAATAATAATAATAATAATAATAAGTATTACTAATTATCGAGTACTGGATTTCCACGTACCCATTAAAATGTTCCTATTATTATACATCCATGTAATTTTAAAAAGTACTGCCTAAAGGATTTAAAACTACAGAGTCTAAAATAGTACTTGTCAGTGAACTCTTATTTTTCAATTTTTACTGTTTTAACTTAAAAGTTATATTTTTTCAACAAAGTAATTATGCTAAAATAATATGGACTATCAATACTTAAAGTTAATTGTTTTTTAACTTTTCTAGAATTATAAATGGTTAAGTGTCTTGGAATTTTTGGATAAATTGCATTCAAATGGGTAAATGGTGATAGTTACACTTAAAAATTTTATACATATTAAGTTAAAAACATAAAACGATTATGCAACACAGTGCACACATCCAAAAAGGTAACTTGGTTTTTATCATAATCTAAAAATTATCGGATTTTTTTATTGTTTAGACCAAGGATTCATGAAATAGCAAAAAGCTGAGCTTTGTTTAATTGCCCCCATACATCCCAGATCTCAATGTAATTAAAATTTTTCAGTTATCTTAAACGAGAGGTGAATAAGACTGAAAATCGAGGTACACTCATGGAAAAAATCAATTATGTGTTAGAAAATCGAATTCCACAAAAATATATCAATAATTTGGTCGATTTTTATCCGAAGCGGTTAAAAGAAATTATAAAAAAGCATGGCTATCCCCTGAATTATTAATCTTGGACAATTGGTGATGTCTGCTTTATACATATGTACATATTTTATAATATAATTTATTTTTAAGCAAATAACGTAGTAGCTTTTTCATGTTGTCGACATGTGTAAATTCTGGGTTTTTGGTCTAAGCGTAAATTTGATAATGCTATTTGTAAAAAGGAAATATTTTTAGTGTTTTGAATATTGGTATTGCTAATGTGATGTTTAATTCTTATTTTAGTAAAATGTTGATGTGCTTAATATGCTTAAGTGATGTAAAGAAACTCAATCAATTTCAGTGTGCTAATTTTGACAGCTCCCATTTTAGCCCCTGTATAATTGTAAATAAATATTAATAATCCTACAATCTTAATAAATGCTAATATTTTTCACATAATTTCTAATTCCCATAACAAGAAAAGGCATGCGTTTAAGTCCAGGTAAAACTTGAAAGGTATATACTGTTAATGATTCCTACCAAAAATTAAACAGTTGCACAGTACTCCTGGTTAACTCAAACGAAATAAATGTATCATTCAATGAATCTAAAACTTCTGATCTCACCGTCAAAAAGTATACAAATAAACATAGAATATTTTATGATAATTATTATTTGTAACGTTTGTTTAAAAAATCCATCTAGAAATAAAGATAATTTAGACTTAATACAGCTCTAATCGTAATGCAACTTTTACTGCTGAGTTAGTTATTTAACTAAAATATTAAACAATTTCAAATGCAAAATATATAACTTCAAACAAATAGTATCACTAATTGAAACTTGTAGTGCTAATAAAACAAAGTAGCTCGTCTCCAAACCAAAGACCCTAAGTTCTAAACGTCATCTGTTGGACAACCCAACAGTATTTATATCCTAAAATTATACAAACCTTTGTGACTGTCTAGTAACCTAATTTGTTCTAGGTAACTCTAATCTAGTCAAGATATTCGGCTGGCATTCGTTCATGTATTCACTGAGGTAGATGACGCAGTCACTTCTGCATTATTTCTACATTTGTACAGCATATGAAATGCTAGACTCCGATTACCTGGTAAACATAACGACGTTTCCTGGTTGGTAAACGGCGCCACAGTTTGTAAAGCTTAACACCGCCTGATTTTCTGTTAGGATTATCTCCTTTAGCCCAACAACTACATATGGTATATGTATACCTAAAGATACATTTTAGGTACCTTCCGTGTATGATTGCACCCATCCTCCATCATCATCATCATCGGGGATAAACATCCCCCACCGGTTATTATCACTCAGGAGAGTCCAAAAAAACCAAAACGTCTGTAAAACCGTCAACTTTTGTAGTGTGTACTCAAAGAACGACACTTGAGGTGTGCTGACATTAAATGTTAATTACATCCCGAGTTAAACCCCTTCAATGATCTCTGTTGGCTGAATGGGAGTAAACAAACGGACGCCCATTTAAATAATTCATTTAGATGAGGGGGCTAGACATAAATAAAAGGACTGAGTTCGCATCCTGCAATATCTGTCCAAATTTTCCGTTGTCCGCCTGGCCTTCTTTTCCATCCGGGTAATGGGTGGCTTCCATAGCTATTCTGACTGGATGAGTGGGCGATCTACGTAAAACATGGCCAATCCATTTTAATCGTCTTTCTTTAACTGTGCTAGAGATACATGGCCAATAAATGTTAAGAGACTTACAAATATCTGGGAATAGTCGAAATATTTTACTAGTTATTAAATGAGTGCGTTCAATAGAGGACAACGAGCGAAACCATATAAATCTTAAACAGCTTTGCTCAAAAAGAACAAGCTTTTGCGTATCCGCTGCACCCATCCTCCAAAATGGAAGCCCGGTTATGCTGCTATGCACTCAATTCCTGGTGTGTTGGTCTAAGTGCTTGTGAGTCTAGGATACACCAAGTTGATGTAACAATCAGGAATATCACCATTATTGAAAAGTAAAACTTTATAAGCCTTGCTCATATCCTCAAAAGCATTAACTTCACCTTATTTAAAAAACTGATAACACTTATTTCTAATATTAATTCTAGGAAATAAAAAAATAATGACATTAAACATATGTATTTAAACAAAAACATTGACCTACTATTTGTTTCGGAAAATTGCCTACAAATTTGAAATCTACGAGCAGCGACAGGTAAAAGTGACCGATTGAAAGTGCTACTTAATGTTTGACTTGCTGTTTCTGGTTCAAAAATAGATTGAACTTCTGTATTTCTATTGTTATTAAATTCCAACAAACTGCTATTTTTTTCAACCAAACTATGTTGTGATACTCGATCCTTTGCAACATCCAACTGCTCGTCATTTATAAAATCATCAAGAGCCTTTGTAGATTCTTCTTCAAATGAATCTTTAACAACTTGTGCTTTCTCCTCATTAAAATAATCTTCATTATTTGTCTTGTTGCCATAAATTGATATCATACAACGACCGGATGGATCCGAAAACTGAATTTCACCATCCTCTTTTTCTAAATCCATCTTACTTATGGTCAACAAAGTATGATCAGATTTATATTTATTTTCAGAAGTATTCCAATTTCTAACAATTGCATCCGTTTGATCTAGACCAATATATATTATTAAAGTAGAAAAACAAACATTCATTAATGCCCTATAAAAACAAACTATTTTGATCAAGTTAAAAATACGCTTTATAATATTAATTATAAGTTCTTATGTACGTTATCCACAAAACATTATACCAATCAATAAATAAATTGGTTGGCAACATAGTCATCACTTCGTTATTTCAATATACGTGAAACATATCAAACTACAATCTCTTATTGTTTTATATGCAAAAAAACCTTGTATGCACAAAATGTGTAGGAAAGTGACAGACTTACTTCATTATATATTGTACCTTTGTAATTGCCCCACCATTTACAAAGATTAACAAAGTTATCTATGTTTTAAGTAAAAACTCCTGACTAAATAAAATCTAGCATACGTATACTTTTAAATACATTCAAAATACTTTTCAAGGCGCGCGTCACGCTACACGTTAAATGGAGTTATTTATCTTTTCTTTTCTTCTTCTTTTTTAAAGATTATTGTAGTATTTTTGCATTGTGATACAAAACTTGTTTTATTATTGAATATTTAATATTTTTGCTCACTTTCCATAATTGTTAACTGTTCCACTATCAACCTTGATTGTCTTAACTTCAGAATTTTTTCTTTAACAAATCCTCTTTTACCTCACCATCTATTTCACATTTCCCTCTAAAAATTTAAGACAATTTGAGAACCGAGTACTAAAAGGCGTTTTGGCCAACTCAACTCGTGAACAATCCTGAATCTTAAGAACTCAAGATGTATACTTGCACTCATCTACTAAAGCAATATCTTAGTTATACTCCTGTAAACTCAGTACAAAACATACTTCAATAAACGTACAAAATGTACCAAATAAAAATGCAGCATCAGGAATATCACTATTATCAAATATTGAGATTCAATAATTATTACTTAAGAAATTGGCTATAACAGAAAAACATTGATCAAAATGTATTTGTTAAAGATAATATAATAAATAAATTATTTTATTATTTAAAATATACAATTATATATATAGTATTATTGTTAATAATTAAAAAAATAACCAGATAAAAAAATTAAAACTAAATTTAAGGCAAATAATATATAATACATTTTTAATGTAAAAAGGTTTTACAATCATTAATAGTACAATATTTTCTAAAATATTCATTAAACACATTAATATTTAATATAATTCGTCTAGACTATATTAAATATAAGAAAAATATTTAAAATAACTAAAAATACAATTTTTAGATATAGTTAATTTTTAATATACACGAATGATTAATAAATTTAAAACTTCCGTTACATGCCAAAAAAAGAAATTTTAGTCATTTATAAATAATTTATTAAAGTATGTTGTTAATAAATATTTTAGCATACATCATAAACAGTGCACGATTAACAAATTATAGGATATAAATATCTAAAATATATTATAAATTAATCTCAAGTATATTCAATTTTAAACAAACTCATAAATATGTAAAATTACATTTTAATTAAAATTAATAAATAATAAAATAAGGTAACATAAAAATACCTGCTATTTCTAAACCCCTTAATCCAATCTGTCGACATCTTGCTTCAATATCTTCATAGTTGTCATTTATATCATCAACACTGTTAGATTTGCTATTTAACCTTTCTTAATAAATATTAAAAGTTTAACTAACTTCAATTCTAATTTGGATAAAACTGGAGTTACATTTTCATTTACAATTGGATCATTCTTATCCAGCAAATAATGCAAACGCCAAACAATAAACTTTATACTAAATACTACCAATCCAACTAAAATACTATAAACTAATCCAACGACGCGTGATTTTTCCGCAATCTAAATTTTAAAAATATTACAACTTACTAGATATAAAACTAATGGGAAAATAAAAAATAAAATCCATATGTAAAAATGTATAATGTTTGTAAAATGAGTTTGTGAAAAATCAAAAAATAATCCTCCAGTAAAAGTAGAAATTACTCCTTTAAAAACTTCAGACACCATTCTTAGCGTCATTATTAATCATTATTGATACAGAAACCACTAACACCAAAAACATAGAAAACGGATTAAATCAGCTGCAATGGTGACCTTGATATGTAAAAAATATGTGAGTGAATATTAACTTCAAAAAACATTATGTAATATTTTTTGTTTTTTATATTTATTTATTATAAAAATAATTAAATTAATTTTTTGTTAAAATTTGTTTAAGGTTTTAACTTGGATATTGGTACTTTCAATCGCCGAAAACGAAAATCTTTACTTTTACTAATTTTTTTAATGAAAAATTTTTAAAACAAATAAATTGAATTTTATTACATATATACTACATTAAACCATATATTATTTGGGTTACAGAAACTTGATTGTCAAAAGATATATTCGGTATATATATATATATATATATATATATATATATATATATATATATTCTCGGTTATAATGTTATTCAACAATACTCTTAGATAGAAAAATATAGATTCAGGTTTTAAGCTTTAGGTTTATACACAAGTTAAATAAAAAACTTTTTTTGATTCTTGGTTTGAAAAATAAATAGAAATAGAAAAATAAAAATGAAATATTAAACAAAATTGTGCAGGTAGTAAGAATTATAGACCAATTTAAATGTTTTAAAGGATAAGGCCGAAACAACATGTACAAATAAACTATTCAACGCAAAAACAACTTTATAGAAGAAACAATGGGAACGCAAACGGGACTAAACTCTAGGTTTTAAAATCGCGAAAGTGTGTCCTTTACGTGAATCATGGGACAGGACGAAAAGGTGCTTAAACTGATTGGTATTTAGGAGTTTAAATACTAAAATAAGGTCGCCCCAAAGATTCCTATCTTGTAAAAAAATAATCTAAATGTTTTAAAGTGTTTAGGGTAGGGAGTACTTTTCAGTGCTCGTGGCACTTTAGTGAATCTCCTCTGCACCCTGTCAAGTTTAATAATGTCCGTGTAAGATAGGATAGAGGACGTTACTTGTATACAGTATTTAGGGTACGGTAAAATATAGAATTAATAGAAGAGACGAGTACAGTTAGCAGAAATATTTTTTAAACTACATTTAGGGCAGCATTATTATATAATAATATATATTATATAATAAAAAATGAATAAATAAGTAGGATAACTAAAATTCGCAAAGGTAAAAGGGTCGGGCTAGTAAACTTAGAAAGCTTATGATTATCACAATCCTTTTTGAAGACTGAGAGTGAGGGCGCAGAGATTACATTGACAGGTAAGTTGTCCCATGGAGTGGTGACTTTATAATCTGGAAAAAACTCTAGGTTTGGACAGTTTGAGGTTAAACCCTCTAAGGGAGTTTTGAGCTAAAGTAAAGAAAGACGAAAAGGAGCTAAAATTGAATAGTTGATAAGTTAGGATAATATTACCCCGGAGACTCCTGTCGCTTAGAGGAAACAGTTTTAGAAATTTAAATCTTTGAAGGTGGGGTAAGTATTTAAAACCATGCGGCAGTCTAGTGACTACTCTCTGTACCTGATCTAATCTGTGTGTCAGATTTTAGGATCGGGGCCGTAACTTGAGCACAATGCTAAAGATTATGTCTTAAGTACAACATGTATAGTAGGCATAGACATTTAGGAGGAATGTTTTCAAGGTTCTTTATAAAAAACTTAATGAGCCTGTAGCACTTTTAAATAGCTAAGGAATAATGTTCAGTAAATCTAAGAAAAGAGTTAAAAATGACTCTCAAGTCCTTAATTAATTTGACTAATTCTATTGGTTACGTATTAGGAGGTAAGGAGAAGACTATACCTGACGGTCGCCCAAAAGCTATATGCTTACATTTGGCTTTGTTGAGCGGTAGCTAATTTAATATCGATTGGTTGAAAATACTAAAAATATAAACCTGTAGTAGTTCAGTGTTAGTATCCCAGATCTTAACATTGTCGGCGTAAAGCAGGATATTAAAGTGAACAACTAAAGGTAAATCATTAATAAGGAGAATAAATAAAAGGGGACCTAAAACAGATCCTTAAGGTACCCCTGAGGAGATTAGACAAGAGGAGGAAGAATCCGACCCAACTCGGACCTTAAAGGTACGATTGGGGAAAAATTCTTCAATCCAAGCTAGGATTGAGCCAACTATCCCTACAGTTTTAAGCTTAGAGATAAGAAGATTGTGTGGAACTTTGTCGAATGCCTTTACAAAATCAAAGTAAATGGTATCAACAAACTGATGGCTGTCTAGCATTTCTGTGATACTGTTAGAGTACGGATACATGTTACAGGTTGATACACGAGTTGAGTAAGTGTAAAAATGTTTTTGATCCTTGGTTTTATTTATCGATGATATTAGTAAGATTCAAGGAGAAATATGAAATGGATGGTGAGGTAAACGGGGATTAGTCACAAAAAAATATTTGAAATTAAGACAAAATCAAGGTAGATAGTGGAAATTAACAATAATAGAAAACAAGTAAAAATTAGAAATATGCTAAAATAATAATAAAACAAGTTACATATTACAATGCAAAAACACTGCAATAATCTTCAAAAAAGAAAAAATGAACGTCTAGCGTGAAGCGCGCCTCACCTCGCGAGTGTAGGTTATAAGGTTTGCAAGACAAGACTTCTTAGGCATAAAACCATGTTAGGCAGGATTAGCAATGTTAAGCTTGATAAAATAATCAAGTAAATGGAATCGAACTAACTTTTCCATGATTTTACTTAGAGTGGAAAGGATGCTGATTGGTCTATAGCTATCAGGTTTAAACCTGCACCCTGGCTTGTGGATAGGTATTATAAAGGCAACTTTTTATATAGAGGGAATTTGAACAGACTGGGCAAATAAGTTGAAAATATAGGTCAGATGGGGAGGCAAGAATATCGGCGCATTCTTTCAAATTTTTGGGATAGATGCCATTGGCACTACAAGACATGGACTTAAGGTTTTTAAGACAGTTGGAGACTAGGAGACTTTTTAATGATAGAGGTTGTATAAGTAAACCGGCAGTGTTAGGGAGAAACTTGGTACACACTGGGGCTTAAAAGACGGAGTTGAAATAGTCCTTAAACAGGTCACAGCTAGAAAGTTCTGAAATCAACCCTCCTTATTAATCTTTGAGGCGAGGGTAGGAATGATTAGATTCCCGCTTATTCCTAATGTACTTAAATAAAAAATTCTTGCTAAACTTATATCTGTTTAAAAGCTTATAAAGTAGTTTTTCTTTATATCCTTTAATAAGTCTAGTGCATCCATTACGAATATCTAAATAAGTATGGTAAAAACAAGGTAGTTTAGTAACTTTCCGCAAATAGAAAGCCTTATTCCGCTTATGAATTAATCTACAGATATTTCTAGGAAGTCTGGGATTGGTGTGATTAGGGACCCTAAAAGAAATAAAGAGATCAACCCCATTATTAAGTACCTTGTTGAAGAAAGAGTCGGCTTTTTCAAGATCATTATTATATATGTTTTCCCAGTTAACGTTAGATAGGAAAAACCTATACCTACTAAAGTCAGCTTTCCTGAAATTAGGTATGGCTTTCAAATTGAGCTCACAAGTGGTGGAGACAGAGTAGGGAAGATAAATTACAAAAGCTAATAAAAGGTTATTGTTTTTCCTATGGTGAGTCAAGTAAGACAGAGTATCGATATCTATAGATTTATTTGAAAAGATTAGACTAAGGCAAGAGGGGTTAGACCCAGATTTATGTCTTATTGGGAAGGGTACATGCTGTTTGAGGGCATGTATAATGCAGAGATCCAAGTGTTTAGATTCAAAGAAGTTAAAAGAATTTGAGGGGGAACCCTAATTAATAGAAGGACAATTAAACTCTCTCATAATAACGAAGTGTTTGAATGGTAGGACGAGGACATGTTGAAGTTTATTGATGAGCTTAATATTGGAGTGATAATTAAAAGTTGGGAAACGATACAACAGGGAGAAAAAAGTCTTAAAAGTGGAAGACCCAACGATTAAGTAAAAAAAGTCATAATCAGCTTTGTGAGCTAAAGAATGAACTGAGATAGTAGAGTAGGCTAAATTTTCTCTGACAGAATAAACAACCACAATGTTTATGAGAATCAAGCTGCACAACACAATAACCATTTATAAGAAGTTTAGAGTCAAGTACATTATAAGAGATCCAAAACTCAGTAATGTCAAAAAGATGTGGAAGAAAGAGAGAAAATAGAAGCTGGTGTATCTTATTTAATTTGTTATGAAGGCTTAAAGCGTTAGTGAAATAAACATTTAAAGACATGGGAGTAGCAGTGACAAAATTTATCGTAACTTATAAAGGATTGGGGGGCGGGGAGAACTCGGGGGTGCAAGACAAAAATACTGACTATCAATATCAATGTCTAGCCTAAGGGAGGTGAGTTTAACTATGGGTTGGGTATGGTCAGCAGGAATAGGAGGTTTAGACTTTTTGGTTAAACGTTCTGATATGGGTAAGTCTTTCGTTACTTTAATTCCTTTAATTGGGACTTGACGTTAGTCTAATTCTTAAGTACAGTTTTATTATTAATAAAGAATGAACAAGAAACAAAGATGGGTTGAGATTAATGCTGTCGTTTTTAGGATAGTCTACCGATTAATAAATTCTTGGCTCCAGGATGACATTTTATAACAATATCTGAGGCTAGTTCCTTATAGTTGGTTAGATCAATGTTAACACCTGTACCTACAAGATTGCGGTCGCGCTTAACGCTACCAGCATAATTTTTTGTTCTTTCAAAACTCTCCTTTTGGGATAATTTGAAGACGGTTTTGGATACTGTAGAATGGGAGCTAAAACTAGAAACTTGAGTTTTAAGGGAACCGATATCTTGGGATAGAAAGTTTGATAGATTAGATAATAAAGACATGATTAGTTTGGTTTTAAAGGAAGAATCAGAGACCTTATCTACCAAACTAGATAAAAGGTTGATAATTGAATTAATCTTAGAGACGAGCTCATTAACTATAGAGGACAGGGAGTGATTATCTCTAACTAAAGGTAAAATTTAATCCAACTTATCAGACTTGTGGTCGATGCTACAAGGTAATAACTGCAATTCGATTTCACACCTGCAATCCATGCAGTTATAATCCCGAGGACTACTTGCAAGTTGCAAATAATGCGCCGAAGACAGTCCGGAACATGCCTCGTAAAACCAATTTTTGTAGATGACAACTTTCACAGACATTTTGCACCGTTGAAGGCCACAAATGGACAAACTAGAGGACATTATTATTATTATTATTATTATTATTATTATTATTATTATTATTATTATTATTATTATTACAAAACCCTTTTGCTTTAAAAAAATAAGGATGAGGCAATAAAACAACAATTACAGCAAAAAATAACAACAACAACAAAGTCTCGTAACTCAAATTGAACATGAGACAACAAAATGTTTCCATATGTTTGAACATTCTGCCAAACGTTTTGCTTGATCCCATAAAACATTCATTTTAATTAAATCTTTACGAATAGTTCCTAGCCAAGTTTTCTGTGATCTGCCAACCTTTCTTTTACCATTTACAATTGTCCATTCCAAAACCGTTCTTGCTGGTCTTTCAGGCGGTAAACGTTGAATTTGACCAAGTAATTTTTTTGTCTAATTGTAATGATGTCATGGAGTAAACGAGAGTCAGTTCTTTTTATGATCTCATCATTTGAAATGTGATCGCACCAGGTAATCTTTAAAATACTCCTAAGACACCGACGATAAAAAACATCCACCATTTTATCAATCTTATCCGTTCGTTTCCACGTTTCACTCCCATATATTGCCGTAGGAATGATTGTTGATGCGTACAAACAAAGTTTTGTTTTTAGGCAAATAGAAGAACATGACCATATTGATTTGAGTCTATTGAAGACTGACATTGCCTTTCCAAGTCTGACTTTAACATTAATTTCGGTTTTTCTGTCTTTACCAATGACGCTTCCTAGATATGTAAAGGAATCAACAGTATCAATATTTTGTCCACTAATTTTAATAGGCAAATCATTGTTTGACTTAATGCACAACACTTTTGTCTTTGAACAATTAATCTGTAAGCCAATACGAGAACTGATATCACTGAGACGTGTTGTCATATTTTGCATTATTTCTGGGGTTTCACTGAGTAGACCAATATCATCTGCAAAATCCAAATCTGTTAATTTGCCTTGGTTCCATTTGATACCATAAGACAACTTATTTATAGATCGAGTCATAATAAAAACAATTACCAGAAGAAACAAAAAACGGTGACAAAATACATTCTTGACGTACTCTCGTGATAATTTCGAACATAACAGTATGACCACTTTTTGTTCAAACACAGCATCTTGAATTTTGGTATAGCGAACGCATAATATTCACATATTTCAACGGTATTCCGTAAAATTTAACGATTTTCCACAAAGATTCTCGATGAACACTGTCAAAAGCTTTCATAAAATCAATAAAATTGATTGTTAAATGCTGAAATTTTTGACTTTGTATAATAATGTTACGAAGGGTCAGTATTTGTTCAATACAGCTTCCTCCTTTTCGAAAACCTGCTTGTTGTTTTCAAAGGTGTTTATCTACCGCATTACTTAACCGATTTAAAATTACTTTGCAAAACACCTTACCAGGAACAGGTTATTCCGCACCAATTATTCCAGTCGTTCAGAATTCCTTTTTTGGGAAAAGTAACAATTACTCCTTGCCGCCAATCATTTGGAACTTGTTTATTATCCCATATAACATTAAATAAATGAGTAAGCTTATTTACTACATTACCTTCATGTTTGAGCATTTCTGCAGTTATCTCGTCAAGTCCTCCTGCTTTATTGTTTTTCAACCTTTGAATTGCATAAATCACTTCGGTTACAGAAATGTCATCAATACATATTTCCGGATTTTGAGTTACATTCATATCATTATTATTATCAAAGTCTATAAGAGTATTTGGCATGTGTTGATTTAGTACTTTTTAAAAAATTATCTGTTAGAAGTAAATGACCATCTTTTCTTTTGATTAGAATATTGATGTTCTTTCTAGCTCTTGACAGTTGTTTTACAATTTTATACAAAGACTTGGAATTATTTTTTGCTGCTGCCTTATCTGCTTCTTTGCATTTGCTTTCTAAGCAATCATTCTTATCTTTGCGGCAGCTTTTTTAACCTGTTTATTTAAAATTCTATATTTATCATTAAATATTTTCCAAATAACAGAATTGTTAGATTGATCTCTCTTTAATTTTGTTTTTTCTTAGATCAATTAAATTCCAGGAGACTGATAAAATCCATTGTTTCTTTGTAGAGCGACATCTCCTATTTAGCACATTTGCTGCACAGTCTGTAATTGTTTTATGAAACAATTTCCATGATCATCAGACTTTTCTACCTTTTTCAAATTTTGAAATGTATTTTTTAAGGAATTGTAAAATTGATTTGAGATATTTGGCTGTTTAAGCTTCTCACACGAAAATGGATGTAATTTTTTGTGGTTTCTGTTGTCTTTAATTTTAAACGAAATTTTCCAACAACAAGATTGTAATCAGAACCAACACCTGCACCGCGATATGCACGTACATCTTGCAATGAAAATCGCCATTTTGTGCTAATACAAATGTAGTCAATTTTGTTTGTTGTTTTTCCGTCTGGAGAAACCCACGTTGTCTTGTGTATATTTTTGTGAGCGAAAAATGTGTTGCCAACAGTCTGTTGATGCTATTTATTTTGACTTTGCTAAGATTTTCGATAAAGTTCAGCATAATCTTCTTATCGCAAAGCTCAAGTCTGTAGGGATAGTGGGGTCTATTCTTGCTTGGATTGAAGATTTTTTCTCCAATCGTACTTTTAAGGTTCGGGTAGAGTCAGATACCTCTTCCTCTTGTCCTATCTCCTCTGGGGTTCCTCAAGGTTCTGTCTTAGGCCTCTTTCTATTTATTCTTTTTATAAATGATTTACCTTTAGCCGTTCACTCTAGTATTCTGCTTTATGCAGACGACGTTAAGATCTGGGGACCAACCCAGAATTACTTCAAGTAGACATTTTCAATATCTTTAATTGGTCGTTAAAGAATCAGCTTCTACTCAATAAGGATAAATGTCAGCACATTATTTTCAGACGACCGTTTGGCACTGTTTTTAATCTTTCTCCTAACTCACAGCCAATAAAATCGACCAAATCTATTAAGAATCTAGGAGTTATTTTTGATTCTTTGCTTAATTTTACTGAACACCACTTTTTAGCTACTTCTAAATGTTTCAGGCTCATCAAGTTTTTTACAAGAAATTTTGGAAGAATCCCACCTAAATGTCTACGCCTACTTTACATGCTGTACCTCAGACCTCATCTTGAATACTGTGCTCAAGTTACGTCTTCCATCCTAAAATCTGACGTACTTAGACTAGACAAGGTACAGAGGGTTGCCACTAAAAAGCCTCATGGGTTTAAGAACCTTTCTTATCATCAAAGACTCAAATCCCTAAAATTATTTTCCCTAAGTGATAGGCGTCTCCGGGGTAATGATATCCTGACTTATCAACTTTTCAATTCCGGCTCTCATGTGCCCTTCTTTACTTTAGCCCAAAATTCACTTAAAGGACATAACCTTAAATTATCTAAACCTAGATCTTTTTCCAGACTGAGAAATCATCACTTTTCCCACAGAGTAATCACTCCATGGAACAATCTGCCTGGCAGCGTCATCTCTGCGTCCTCATTTTTAGCCTTTAAAAAGGCATATGACAATTATTTGCTTTCTAAGTTCATTTGATATATCCATTTACCTCTGACTAACTTCTGGTATCCTAATATTCAATCGTGTTAATTTATTTTATTTTATTGTTATTAATTTTCTGATAAACTTGATAAACAGAACCAAGAATCAAAAGGAGTTTTACTCCTACTCAACTCGCGTATTCAACCTGTAACCTGTAACACTCATTCCACAATGGCTGTTTAGCGTCAACAACCTATAGCCATTATCATTTACGCTATCAGCATATCCATGTGGTCCAACATTTGAAAAATAACCAAATCTGTTTTTGTTCAATTTCGCATTGAAATCACCGATCAATATTTTAATGTTTCTTCTTGGCACATCATCCAACAAACTTTGTAATTGATCATAGTAGATATCTTTTTGGTTCTCTTCAGTAGCCTCAGTAGGGGCATAGACTTGCACAATTGTTATAGTTGCAAATCTGGTGTTGAATCTAGCTAAAATAATATGGTCGCTCACAGGTTTCAATCCAATCATAGCTTTAGCAGCATTTTTACTCAACATCATACCAACTCCATTAAAAGGATGTTCTTCATGTCCACAATATAAAATTGATATATCTCCACTCTTGAAATAACATTGGCCTTTCTATCGCATTTCGCTAATATCCAAAATATTTAAGTTATACTTTTTTATTTTTTGAAAAACTTGTTTTAACTGACTAGTACGAAAAAGTGTGCGCACATTCTATGTCCCAACACTGGTTAAAGTTTTGGCATTCAAGATTCTGCAAATCGAAGATTGAGCTTCCTTTCGGCTTTCATTCAACCCTGTCATTTGTGTAATTTTGTCATCTAAATACGTGCAACTACATTTTTGCCGTTGTTTACCGGAATGGCGTCCTCTTATTGTTTCTGTAGCAGTATAAATTTTTACAGAGACCAGGTTGCTAACCTTGTGCTCAAACCCTCCTCCTCTATCCAGGCTTGGGACTGACTAGATTGAATCATTCCTAATCTAAACTAGGCGGAGTTAAACTAGAAGAAACTATATCTAAATGTAAAACTTCGTAAAAAATTAACAATAAAATAATAAAATTAAACAATATCTATAATTGGGGAAAGACCAATGATAATCTTTTGACGGAGATTATAAAAATAAATTAGTGTTAAAGCACAGTGCCCAAACAAAACGCACAAAACACAAAACAAACGCTCAAAAACAAATAACAAAACTACACCAAATTAATACACTCAAATAAACACAAAAATAACACAAAAACGAGCGGGTAACAATTAGCAACAATTAAAAAAATTGCGTATAGAATTACTTGTTTGATAATATACTGTTTTATACATAAATTATACTATAAAAACAACATAAAATATTAAAATTTTTATTGTTATTACATTTTTGTACATGAAGATTGTTTTATTTGTAATTAAAATTTATTGGTTAATGTTATTTTGAAATGACCTTCAAGTATTTTCGCTCTGCTTCCAACAAGCTAATTTTGGTGGTAATGTTTAGCTTCATATTATAAAATTTATTGTTTACCAAATTATTTATTTTTTTAAAACATAGAAAAATTTTATTTTGTAAATAAGTGGTTTTATGTGTTAATTTAATATTTATAAAATATAATTGTTTGAAAAAAATTTTTTTTTCTGTTTTGGACATGTGAACAAGTTGTTTATTAGGCTTTAATTAATTTATGTTGCAGTTAAATTGTATTTTTTATTTATGATAATTGTTTTGGAATTGTATGTAAATTGAGTAAGTCAAACTCATTTTTGCGTTAAAAGTTGCATCTAGGGCTTAAGTTGGCTACGACTCTTCATTTGATTTGTTTCTTAACATATAATTTGACTATAAAATGGAGAATGTCATAACTAGTTTGTTTTTTAAATGGGAATAGGATAAGCATAGAATAATATTCTTTATAACAAAAAGGCATTCTCCATTTTTACTCTCAGTAGAATCGCATTGAATGACATGGTAACCAGGGATGGATAGTTCACTATCCGAAATATCACATGAAAACCAGGTTTTTAATTTCTAAATTTTAAGGTAATGTTTGCGCAATTAGAAAGTGAACTTAACGCATTAGTGTAAAAAACATTATTCAGGGTTGGGGAGGAGTGGTGTCGATTTTTTAAAATTTGGTGTAACACTGGGGAAAGGGTTGAGTTCGAGATGCCCTGGGAAAATCTTGTATAGTGGAAATATAGGAGAAGTTGTCATCTGTTTTTAACGGAGCTAACTTAACTAACGCTTTATTTGACACACATGAGTGAACTGTTATTGATTACAATTTAATATAAAATGATTTTACTTGCAGCATGGAGGCTTATAGGAAATCAACTTTCGATTTTCATAAAATTTTATTAAAATTTATTTTTATTGTTTCGAGTTTAACAGTTTGTTTTATTCGTAATATTTACATTTGGGTTATTCACTTTTTGATCATTTTGAAAATTTAATTTTCTATTTGCCTATAAGTAATTTGAATATAAAGTAGCACTAATTTTCTATTATATTTTGTGTTTAGGTAACGGTGAATGTTGTACATCATTCAAGTAACATTAATTTTTTTGTTAGATTCAATTGATGGTATAAATGGTGATCTAGGTACTTCTTTATTGTTTCTATATTTATAGAGCATATTAAACGATTATCTTCTATTCATTTCATTTTGTTTGTTGCCGTGGTTACCTCTACTATTTTCTATGTTTATACAGCATGTAAATGATCAACTTTGATGGCTTAATAAGCGTAACAAATACAGAGGAATAATAAAGTTTCCTGGACGGCATTCTTGTGACGTCGCTAACAGCAGCAACATTTAGTAGTAAAGCCATATTTTCCTGATTTTTTATCAGGATTATCTCCCTTAACCCAACTGCTACATGCTGAGTGTATGCTCGCACCCACCCACCGCAGCAGAAGCCAAGTTATATCGCTATACACTCGGACCCTGTCGTTATTAGTTTTGATTCCTAGAGGCACCTAGTCCAAGATGCACTACGTGATGAATGGACAGTCAGGAATATCACCATTAGTGGAAATTGAGACTTCATAGCTTTACTCAAATCCTCAGGATCATTAGCATCCCATTATTTCGCATGATTTTATGTGCACAATATTGAAGTTTCTTGACTGCCTGACGACATTTTTGTGACAGTGCTACTGTTTTCAGGGATTGATGAGGCCGCTTGATTTTTTGTCAGAATTTTCTCTTACTCCAATGGCTATATATTATTTACGTGTACCTTTAGATATATTTTAATACCATAGGTGTATGCTTATATCCATCTGTTAAAGCAAAATCCCAATTATACCATTGCATTCGGTCACTCATCCATATAAGCCTAAATTTGAGATGCATCATACAAAAATGCAGAAACACGATTATTATTATTATTATTATTATTATTGGAAATTTAGATTTTATAAGAATTATTCAAATCTTCGGGATTATTAGCATTTAACAATATTGGGATGGTAATGATCCTGAGGATTTGAGTAATTTTTATAAAATCTCAATTTCCAATGGTGGTGATATTCCTGACTGTTTATCCTCCACGCGGTGCATCTTGGGCTAGGTGCTGAAAGGCATTTAGACTAATAACAACAGGGACTGAGTGCACAGCAGTATAACTGGGCTTCCGCTACGGCGGGTAGGTGCGAACATACGTTCGGGATACTTAAAAGGTATTTAAAGGTATACGTATACCATATATAGCCCTTGGGCTAAGGGAGATAACCTTGACAAAAATCAGGCGGCCTCGTCAATCTTTGCAAACAGTGGCGACATCACAAGGATGCCGTCTATCAGTCAAGAAAATTCGTTATTCTTCTACGTTTGTCACGCTTATTAAGCTATTGAAGTCGATTGTTTTATATGCTGTATAAATATGGAGAATAATGAAGAGGTGATCATGTCGCCAACCAAAACGAACAATATTGCATTTATTGTATTTTTGTTGGAACAACTTTTGGCGAAGTTGGTTTTTTTGCTATTCTAATGTAGACAAGATATCTAAATGTAGAAATTATGATTGAGGAATCAGTGATTTTATTTGCTTATTTTTTACTTGTGATTTGGCTATATTTAATCAAGTAATGGTTTTATAATTTACTTTATTTTTATGAAATAAAGTTTATTTTCGTTTAATGCAAGATTTTATTTAACAATTTTTCTGTATTGTAAATATAAACCTGATGAAATAATATACTTGTGAAATACACCGTGTATCAGTAACTCTTGGGCTAAGGGAGATAACTCTGACAAAAATCAGGCGGCCTCGTCAATCTTTACGAATGGTGGCTTCGTCACAAGGATGCCGTCTACCAACCCAGAAACTTTGTTATTCTTCTACGTTGGTTATGATTATGAAGCCATCGAAATTGATCATTTTAATATGCAGTACAAATATAGAAATAATGAAGAGGTGACTGTGCCGCTAACCACAGTCGTTCATTTTCATTTTGGTTGGTAACGTGATCACCTCTTCATTATTTCCCATATTTATACGACATGTAGAACGATCGATTTTGATGGCTTGACAAGCGTAGACAAACGTGGAAGAATAACAAAGTCTTTTGGCTGGTAGACGGCATCCTTGTGACGTCGCCACTGTTCGCAAAGATTGACGAGACCGCCTGATTTTTTGTCAGGGTTATCTCCCTTAGCCCAAGGACTACATATGATATACGTATACCTTTAGATACCTTTTAAGTATCCTGGGTGTATGTTCGCACCCACCCGCCGTAGCGGAAGCCCAGTTATACCGCTGTGCACTCGGACCCTGCTGTTATTAGTCTAGATGCCTAGGGGCACCTAGTCCAGGATGCACCACGTGGAGGACTAACAGTCAGGAATATCACCATCATTGGAAATTGAGACTTTATAAACATTACTCAAATCCTCAGGATCATTAGCATCACACAGTGAAGCGCTAAATGCAGGTCTTTGTATAACTTGGTTAAATTTCCATTTGCCAAAATGTGTTACACGTATTTACATTACACACATTCATTTTTTATTTACATCACTTTTTCTATCTGTATTGATTATTGTATTTTTAAAAATTCAATAGCAAATGAAATACAAAATTTAGTCATTGCTGTGTCATCTGATTCAATTGTCACAAACAAATTTGCCATGGATTTGTGGAAGAGCATTGAAGCCAACCTTATGTGGTCCAACTTGCAACCCGAATTGCGTGCTCAAATGAATAACGATTGTCGAGTCTACGAAGAACACATTGTAGTACACAGTTTTCGCAATCAACTTCGCTATAACAAAAATATTGTCCGATTTGTTTTGAAACGTGAAAAGAAATATTATGAAAAACTGATGGAATATGGACGTACGAATTATTTTCTATATCCCTACCACTTGCAAGACAAAGTGGTGAAAGGATTGAAAATAACTCCATTTTTTTACTATAAAAGCATTTTGGTCGACACCATTGCTGGAGAACAGTCGTACGATTGTATGCCCAACTTCACCGCTGCCGATTGTTTGCGTTTGTTGGGCATTGGACGTAATCAATACATTGAGGTAATGAACGCGTACAAAAGTCACCTATCTCTAGTTGGCTTGGAAAAGTCGGACAGAGAAAAGTTGCTATACGACATGCTTCCCGGGCAACCTATCGAGTCGATTCTACTCGAACCGTGGTACGTTGTAAACATTGGACACGTCCTGGTCAGTGACATTGAAAGTTCGGTTGAAATTGAAAAAAAAGTAATTGACAAATTGATTGATGTTGAAACCAACACGAATAATAATCGCTATCACCATTACTATGCCAACAAGGATTCCAATCATGCCATATTGGTTTGCGATATTGACTCGGCGGTATTGCGCAACTTGTATCGTCGTGGCCTCGTCTACATCGATGTGCCTATCAAAGTTGACGATCGAATTTGTGTTCCCACTTTGGAAGGCTTTGTCATGAATCGTATCAGTGGCGATACGAGGGAAAATTTGTTGTACAAAGTATTTGTCACGATCGACGGCAATACGAGCATTGGCGAATTGGCCGACTGTCTACAAGTCGATGTCGACTTGGTCAAAGAAGCCGCTTCTCTGTTTTGTCGGCTGGGTTTTGCACACAAAACCAATCGCAACAGTACCACTAGCATCACCACCACCACCAGTGTATTCCCAAATGTCATTGTAGAAAGTGGACCACCAACAACCCAACTCCATGCAACAACAATTACGACGACTGCTGCTGTTGATGGTCAGACGACTTTGAGAAAAAAACTCGCGCTGATTTTTGACTCGACCATTACCGCCTACTTGATGATGGGCAACTTGTCGTCGAGTCTCAAGCCGCATGCTGTGACCATGTTCGAAGTGGGCAAATTGTCCGAACAGTCGCTCAATTCGTTTCAGGCCGAATTGGATCATTTGACGTTGGTCGACGAAGGCGAAGCCAAGTTGTACCACGAGCACGCCATCAATTTGCGCGAAACGATTCGATTTTTGCGCCAGCAAGCGTCGGTCGACGAAACGGACTTTGTCGATATTGATTTGATTCGAGGTGGGTCATTGTTGAATTTGGAACCCGAAACGAGAAGTAGAATATTGAACAAAAATTACAGCGTTATCGTCAGTCTCATTCCGTCGACGTTCGAAGATCAACAAGTTTTCGACATACAATGGCCCGTCCATTTGGGGCCGCCTTGTTCACTGGCGACGTCGCCGTGGTTTGGCTTGTACGTGTCGTGTGCTGCCAGTGGAGCAATGATAGCCAATAATGAACAACGAGGGGTCAAGACTGTTGTACTACCGGCAATGTTGCTTCAGTGTGGCAAAAGAGTGCATTCTTTGCCCAATTGTTTTTTGGGTATTTCATACTTCTGGCTTACTGCCTGGGGTCACGAGGCAGTTTTGACAGATGCTATTAATTTTTTGTCAGTATTGAATGACATGCTACTTGCTTCATCTGTTCTTGTCCAAGTAATTTAACAATACTTATTTTGTTGTATAATTCTCTATTTTTAATTAATAGTTTAAGTAACACTGCAATAAGGACGTCATGTTATTAGTTTTTAATAAAAAAACTTTTTTGATGCACTATTTACATTATTTTAGCATTGAAAGTTAATGGATGAAGTTATTATTAATGCATCGAGTATGGTATGAAACGTCATCGGAAGGCTAACAATACTGAAGGTTTGAGCAATATGAATGGAGTATCAAATTTCGATAATTCCACTATTTTTTATTCCTCCTGTAATACACCCTGGATTCAGACTAGCACGAGTGATGGACCGAGTGCACAGCGGTGTAATTGGACTTCCGCTTTGGTGGACATAAGTATACACCCGAGGTACATAAACTATAGGTATACCATGTGCGTAACCGTTTGACTAAAGTAGGCAACCTTGACAACGGCTACATATACTTTAAGACACCTTTTACGTAGCCTCAATGTATGTTTGCATCAATCCTTTAAAACGCACGTCTAGCATACCGCTGTTGTGTTAGTCTAGGTGCACCTAGTCCAGAATGTACCACATAGAAGTAACACTCAGGAATATTGCTATTATTGAAAATTGTGACTTTAGAAACATTACTCAACTTCTCATTAACACTTTACTAGTTAAAATACCATTTTTGTATTGTTGTGTATACGTTTTCTATAATCTACAAATATAAAAATAACACCAAGATATGACCATATAATGATGATGTCATTGTTTTGTTTGTCTTTCAAACTTGACATTATCAAAGGCCATCGATTTGTACTCTCTCAACTCAAATTTTTCCCGACGCTACATTCCTTTGCCCTTATCCAAAAACTACATGTCGCAACCAGCTGAAAACATTCCCCACTTTTTGATCAATCTATCCAAACATTTCAACTTGACCACAATAACCGGTTACATCGTCGTGCTCGGGCCCCAATCTACTCAGCACAATTCCGCCGATCCATACGATGACGAATGCCAGACTTCGTTAGAAAACGCTCTTTTAACCGAAGCCGACTTGCAGCTCTATTGGCAAACGACCAGCCATACCCTCTTTTTCATCAGCCTTCATTTGGGCTTGCCCATATTCAATTCCTATTTAAATAAGGCCGTCTGTAATCAAATTCAAAGCGCCGGCCTGTTGTACGACAAAGAAGAGTTGGCCAGCTCAAATAACCGACTGGTCGATCAGTTGAACGCATTCATATTCGAACACTGCTTAGGACTAACTCCTAACCGATCATCTTCGAATGGAACCGTTGTGCCCGATGCCTGGCCTTTGCCTACATGTGGATGGATTTGTTCTAGTGGACGTTTGGAAAGTCTGTGATCTGTGTGGTCAATTGTGATGATTGAACCTGTTTTTTTATCTATTTCAAAATCAAATGTGTGTATTTTTGTAATCATGATTTTCTTTTTTTATTACTTTTTATTCTTAATTTAAACTTTATAATTACAATTTTACTTTTTGTGATTTCTTTGAAATTGTGATCAATATTTTTGCTTTTTTAAATACAGTTTTATACTTTTTCATTTTCACTTATGACAACTGATTAGTTTAGTATTTTCGGGGAGCATATAAAAATGTTATAAGCACAATGAAACGTAGCTGGTCCCATGTCCGATTGATAAAGGAGGGTTTGAGTCCAAGATTAGCAAACAGGTCTCCGTAAAAATATTGCTAAAGATACAACAGGAGGACATTACCATTTCATGAAACTATAGCAAAGAAGTGAAATCAGGACGATTCTGATGACGGGGTTTGGCGAATAGAATTTCAATCTTTGATATGCATAATCTTCAAAGCCGAAAATTTAATATGCAATTATATGGATCAATTTTGTTGCCCCATAGGTAAATGTTGGAACCGAAAATTATAAACAATAATGCTTTAAATTAACTAATAATAGTACGTCCAATACTAATAGTGTTTTTACAAAATAGAAAATTTACATTCAATAAAACATTTTAGTGTTACCGCAATAATTTTTAAAATATCTACAATTAATAATTTAACTTTAATAAATAAATGAAACTGCATTTTTTTCCAAATTAACAATTTTATTCCAATATACTGACTACTTTTTTACCATCAGTAGATAATAAAAAGATTATTTTCTATTGGCTGAAAATGGACACATTTACACAAACCATTTCCATTGGTCCAAATTATGATGATGACATTTTATAATTTTTTTTAATGACGGTTAACAATTGCCGCTCCATACTCTTCAGATAGAAAGGATTTTAAATTAATGAAAACAACAAGCTAAAAGATGGCTTCATATTGTTCACAAAATTGAGTAAGCCATTTGATTTTGTCATGGTTAACTTAGTTTATATTATTGTTTTTCTTGTATATGTCGCAGTTGGTAAAATGCTCAAACATATGAAGTCATTTTGTTGCTCCATGTTCCTTTTCAATCAGGGGGCTTTGTTGTTTTTTTTGCTGTTACTGCTATTTTGTTACCGCCATGCTTATTTAAAGCAAAAAGGCTTTGTAATAATAATAATAATAAAGGAAAGCCATTCTATCAAACTACTACTACTATAGCAAAAAGGTGAAAGTATGATTGAAATGATAACAACAACAACAAAAGTTAGTGACAATGCCACATCTTTATTAATTCTAAATTCGCATAGCATCTCGAACAATTTCTTTCCATTGTTTACGGTTTTCGGAGGCGTGTAGGGATATGTCAGTTCATCGACTTGGCCATTGTTTCCAAGATAAAGTGCCGGCCAAGATTGTGTGAAGATTGTCCCGAACAGCATCCATCCAAGTACGTTTTTGACCTCCTTCCCTTTTCTTCCAGTCTGTATTTGGACAAGCCAGGGTTACGATACGTGAGATTGCATCAGGATTTCTATGAAGAACATGTCCAAACCAGCGCAATCTTCGTTGTCGCGATACCAATGAAGGAAGATCATTAACTTGAAGGTCATTTCGAATTTGGTGATTACTGATTTTTTTCGTCCAATCCCTTGATACGGAGGATGCAAAATGGGTGTTGTGCCAAATGTATCTGAGTCATCTTGCTTCAAATTTATCAAGCTGCTTGATCTCTGACCCTGTAAGAGTCTATGTTTTAGCTGCGTACAGAAGTACTGAATATATATGAGATGACAGGCTTGAATGAAAGGCCAAAAAATAATTAAAATCACAAGGAAAAATTTTTGTTTTTTCCTGCTTTTTGGAGTTTTGTAATTTTATCGTATTGGTACATTGTACAATACATTTTCCATATTTTGCACAAGTATATTGTCGATGTATTTGTTATTAAAAAAAAAAGATTTCAACTCTTAAATCTCAAATAGATGTACAATATTTACAGAGTCAAAAAACCAAACTACTTTAAATAAGTTCCTTTTATTTATGAAAATATTTAAGAATAGGATAAATCTAGTGTCAAATTTACGTTACATTATATCTTTTTCGTGATTGGCGTACAGGCACTTGGGTCAAACCATAGCCAACGTATGCAAACTGGGAAGTGCTACATTTGTTCGATGTATGACTATGCCAGTTCTCTTGTTTGCAAGATTACCCAATGATGAGCTCTTACGTTGACTCATTCGACTTTGAATAGACGGTAGTGTGGCGCTGTCCAGCTGATCCAATATGGCAAACGAAGCAGGTGCGACATGTAGCTTTGACATCCGATTGGCTGGTGATTTGCGCATCTTTTTCGATGCAAAGCAGCACATGTTCGATTCCGTTTGGACAGCAGTCGATACTTTCATGGGACTGAAGGTTCGTTGGTGCGATTTGGATGATGTCATCGATAAGCTGCTGGCTAGGCGCAAAAGTGATTGGTTAGAGTCAGGTACGGAATTTGGAATTAGGCCGAATTCATGTAGATTGAATGGAATATTGATTATTGGTGTACTGAATAAATGTAAAAGTAATCATATTGTTAAGAAATTGAGTATAAAAAAGCGGTTAATGTCGAGGTTATCTTATTATTATTTTTATAATTGATAAACATTTCATATGGTAATCCTGCATTGTATTGCGACAAAAATATAGCATCCTTGTAACTGCGTCGATACCATAATTGACTATTCTGTCGGTGAATTCCTTTAGTCAAAGAGTATTGATATATTCTAGAAAACCTTTTCAATTCTCCAATGGTATCATTGCACTAATCCAATAAAATAAAGCCGATGTGCAGGATGCATCACACACTGGACATTACTTAAATCTTTAAAATTACTAGCATTCTCGCATCAGAATCATAACTAAATTTATTTTAAAACATGCCCAACGTACGAGGAATCGTCAAATTCGACATTTCTTTTTATTCGATGTGTTCTAACAACGTTTTTCGTTGCATTGGAAAAAGTTGGCGCCGTTTTTGGAACGTTTCTAACTGGGACAGTGCTTAATTGTGAAAAGAAATGACTCGCCGGCCTCATCATACGATTGAAGCGATAGTCACCAATGTCGTGTGGTGCAATCGGTTTGCCAATCTGATTGGTTGTGTAGAGCAGTATGAATAGAACGGTCAACAAGTGATCTCGTCGGTTTGTCCGTTCGATGTAGCTTAAGTTGGCATTTGATGGGTCGAAAATCTATAATAGGAATCAAGGTGTTTTATTTTATTGTATGTTTGCTACTTTGAACGTTTTAGCAGTAAATATTTTGGTGAAGCTGAACACTGGGCCGGTATTTTGTGCTCATCCAGGTCCAAATCGAGTGCTGTACCGCTAGACCACCTCATCGCCAAATTATATTGGTGATCTAGCGGTACAGCGCTCGAATTTGGACCTCGGTGGGCATGGAGGTTCGAATCCCATCACCGGCACTAAAATGCGGGCTCACGTTCGGCTTTGCTAAAATGTCCACTGCTGAAAGACATGTTTCTCGTAAAACATTCAAAGTAGAAAATATAAAATAAAAAATAATAATAATAAATAAAATATTGTGTATTGGAGTAAAAAAAGAAGTCGAAATTGATATTTGTTTTGGTATTTCCACTTTCCAACATATTCTGACTTTGTGTTAATAAAAGATTGGGGGAGGGGATGAACCACAAGCTTGGCACCGCGACTTTTATAACGCGAACGCATTATTGTCAAATAAACAACAAAGAAAACTGTCAAAACAAGAAATTGAATTAACTATGCCGTCACAACAAAATAAAAGTTGAATCGTTTGACATTTTGAATAGTAGTTGGTTTATTGTGTCGGGCAGTGTAGTTGGGTGAGTATAGGTTCAAATCCAACCACTGGCACTAAATTGCGGACTTACGTTCGGTTTCGCTATTATGTCCACTGCTGAAAAACGTTTTCCGTATAATATTGAAAAGTAGCAAACATAAATAACAATTAATAAATAAAATATTTTTGTCCAACTTTAAACTATTCTCAAAATTACAACAGAATGGCTGTAAGACCGATACGTACTCGACACAGGTCTATTGACAACTTATCCAATTTCTGTAGAACCCCCCCCCATTATCAACAATATTATGCAAATTTATAGAAAGGTCAAAACTAGAATAGCCGCAGGGTTTTAACGGAAATCCTTTATATGTCTTTAAATACTGCCCTTCGTAGCTCGTTAAAGACGTCTGTAGTATTATAATGAATTTCTGGACAACTAAGCAGTGCCCTAAAGACTGGTACCATACTTTTACTGATCTTGCTTACAAATATCTGCTAGCAGCAATGGCATTAGTTTGCTTTCTATAACTGCCAAAGTTGATCAGAATCGTCCAGGGAAGAAGAAGACCACAAACTCAAATCAAATTCGTTTTTAACTTAACATGGGATATATTGATTCAATTTATACTTTTTCATGAATTTTGGAATTTTTGGCTAAGTTTTACCATTCTACGAACACAGCATTTATAAACTATTCCTCAGCTTTTACCTTACTAAACAACATGGATCGTTGTGTTACGTAATGGAACCCTACTAAATTTTGTAAATCACTTATGTGCTATGTACGAAAACTTAATTCATGTTTGCAACAGATATACTACAAAGCTGTTTAAAATTTGTAGTGTTGTTTATTAACACTGCGGAACTGCTCCAATTTTGTTCAATTATGCAATTGATGCTATATTTGCCAAGATTTTTGTACAGATAGAAGATGTGTATGTTAGAACGACACCTTTCACTAGCTGAGAATAAAATTAAGCTGCAGCGCACATTAAATTTTCTTAATAAAGTTTTGGGTAAATATAATCGGTAAATCACAAAACATCAGTCCCAAGCTTCTAATGTGACGTCCATGTTGAAAGATGTGCTTCCCAATGTAAAGGAATTTACGTATCTGAACTCTTTAATTACGTTTAACGGTGTTTTATCTAATAAAGGTCTTACAAAAACAAAGATTGCTCTAGTTTGGATATGTCTTTAATATAAAAGTTGATGCAATCTAACGTCTCATAATTTTAAAAATTCCAAATGCCGATTAAAAGAAAAGTAAAAATTGTCAAAAAAATACTAGGATAAATGCTATTTTGGCCGGTATGTTTTTGTTCAATCAATAAATAAAGTTTTCAATTGACATATTTCTGTATGCCTTCAAAAATCGCAAAGAATGGAAGGGAATTATTCTGGATGCTCTGAGATTCTGGAACTAATAAATAGGTTATTTTGCCACTAACTATTGTAGTTGTTGTTATTAACAAAAATTGATTTTTGTAGCAATTGAATCACACTGGAAAAAGTACAACTGAAAACTAAATAAATTGACATCGTTTGCAAAAGCTTACTAAAATCTCTTATTAATAAAACCACTAATTCCAAATTAATTACTCTTGTATAAATTTCTGCAACTTAGCATTATTAAAATACCAAAAATCATATATACATCTGAAAACAACGGGTAGTTCAGTTGATTACACTAAATTCTAATAATCTAACCATAATACCACCCACTTATAATGCTTTGTCTAATAATAAAAAAATAAAAAAATAAAAATAATAATAATAATATTAATAATAATAATAATAATCATCATCATCATTATAAACTAGTAATACACACAGAAACATACATCATGAGCCTCGACTAAAGCTGTTTTACAATCGACTACAAGCTGATTTAGCCGACTTGTGGCTAAAGAAAGTCCATTCAAATAAGCAACATTTTCAAGTCCCAGTTGATTTTGTTGGTTACATTTTACTTTCATACTTTCATATTCAGTGCTATAACAATTGCCAATAAATAAATAAAATTGACAAATTTTTAATAATAATTTAAACCAGATAAAAAATTGTATACACAAAAAAACTAGATAACTACATTTCTGGTATAACGGTTAACATGTAGTTTATTTCTGGGAATTGTTTTTTGATTGGGCATATATATATATATATATATATATATATATATATATACAAAAACCTGTACCAAATATTGTCAACATTTGTCTTTAATTTTTTTTCATTGTTTAGCAAATCGGATAAATGAGAAGTAAATAATTGTTCGTCTACAATTAAAATATCATTTTGAAGATTAATTGGAATTTTATCTAATAAAACGTTAATACGGTTTTCTTTTTCAAAACATTCAGTCAGCATTGATTTTAGTAACTACAAAAAAGCAATCAACAAAATTAATCATAAAATAAATTATTAAAAAAACAAAAATATATTTAAGCATAATTTTATTAAACATAAATGTTTATTAAATAAACTTCTAACATTAATTTTAACAAAACCTTACATATTATACAAAATAATAAGATGATCTAATTCATTAACAATGATTAATTTATTATGTTATTTAAATGTTTTTACTATCATACTATTGTTTTTGTTTCCCATTTTAAACACCTTATTTAAATAACTGTTATTATGTTTTAAAAAAATGATATATACTAACATTTATTAGATTCAAAAAGAAACAAATTAACAACTGTACCAATAACTTTTAATTGTCATTTTTACTAAAGTATTTTAGTCAGTAATAATAATATTAATAATAAAAAACTATAATATCAATTATAATAATTGTTTTAAATTTGTGTATTTTTAAAATAAAAATATTTATTTGTAAAAAATACTTACAACTAATTGATTTTCAAATTTATCCTCCATTTGTTTATGAATTTCATTCAATACTTCTACATCCCTTGTTAGTTGTACATTAACATCTTGATATGATTTATTTTTACCAAACAAGTCAACTATACGTTTACCCAAACTATACAAACGTTTAGTTAATTTATAATTAATTTCCAGAGTATCACGTTCAGTTTTTTCAACACGTTTTTCAGTAGCAATATAAAATTGTTCAATTAAATTTTCAATTTGTTTTAGCATTTTCTTATATAATCTAATTTTTGTTAAAAAAAGGTAACTAATCAGTTTTTAATAAATTGTACACAACAACTTTTTAGAATAAATTTAAAATTTAAAAATGGAATTACCAATAGAACCATATTAATAATTTGCTAAATGTTTTTATAGCATTTTTCATAAATTAAATTATTAACGAACTATTTTTTTATAATAACGTAATAAAAACAAATTAATATTGTAATAACAGTAGATAAAAAATAAAAAACTAAGATTAAACTTACTCATCTTGAGTAACAGTAATTTTTAAATCCTCCTCATGATATTCGTATTTATTAGATTTGCGTGTTTCATTAATCAAACATTCAAGATCACGAGTTTTATTTTCTAAATTTTGACGTTCAATTGAAAATTCTTCCATAGATGCAATTTTACTAGCTACAGTAAACTAAAAATTGTTTGTTTTTTTACTTAAAACACTCTTTTCAGATTTGAGTCTTTCTTCAATTGTATCAATTTCAATTCTCAAATCAGTAACGAGTTCGTTATGTGACGTATAACAAGATTCTGTCCAACGAGTCAAAGTGTCCATATTTTGTTTAAATAATTCGACATCTTCGTCTAACAAATGTCAAAACATTAATGCTTACCTTTATTTTTAATGCACTGATTAAAATACTCTATCAAATCTTCTCCATTTGCTTCATTTGTTTTATATTTATTTTCTAATTCTTTATTAAAAATAAGCAAATTATCAATTCGCTTTTGTAATCTTAATTGTTATCAAAATAATAAAATGTTTTACTTTAAAAAATTCAAGTTAAGCGATTTTAATTCAAGCTTAAACACATCTGGATCATAATCTAAAGTACTTTTAATTTTTATATTTGATTTAATGCTTTGAGATGACGTAGATAATTTTCCGCTGCGTTTAGACTTTTTTTTTCGTTTAGCCATTTTAATAACAACACGTTAATTGAACTCGGTTGTTGTGGTAACCAATTTTGTAAGTGCATTAATAATATTATATATATTATTTATAAAATTAAATATATTAAATATTTTTACTAAATTAAAAGTTATATTTTTTTAATAGTTACATAAAATTATATAAATTGTGCATATTATAATGTATTTTTAAAAATTTTTGCGAAGTGTATAATAGCATTTAATAAATCAGGATTCATGATTTGTGGATTTTTTACTTGTCGAGTACGCCAAAACACCTTTTAGTACTCGGTTCTCAAATTGTCTCAAAATTTCAGGGAGAAATATGAAGTGGATATTAAAGTAAAAGGGGATTAGTTACAGAAAAGAATTTTGAAATTAAAACAGAATCAAGGTAGATAGTAGAAGTTAGGAATTTTAGAAAACGAGCAAAAATTATAAATATACAATAATAATAATAAAATAAGGGTAAAAGCCTAGCTATCACCATGAGTGAATGAATTTTATTGGTTATTCTTAAAAACACATTTTATTGGCTAATCGTTTTCATTGGCTATCTTATTTTTAATGTGGTACTTAATGTAAAATTTTTGTTTCTGCGTCATATGTTTACTTAATTTGCTATTATAAGTTTTTTCAAGGAGAGTTACGATAATTGGGCCTTGTTCCTCGTTGATCTTTTAGCTTTAGAACTTGCTACGCATAGCGAGTTTTATCATTTGAAATCTAAAACAGCGCACGAGGATCCTAACTTCCCTTACCAATCAGTAGAATTTTATTGTTGTAGATTTCAAAATCAGAAATCTAAATCAACCGGACAACGAATAACCAAGTAAAATTTTTTTTAATTTTTAAAAAAAAATCAAAGATAATGGTTGCGAAGCTACCTTTACTGTAAAAATTATGGAAGATGGAAAATACGGCATTACAAAGGAAAATTTGAAACATAATTACTTATGTTCGTCTGAGGAAGCTGCTATGTTCGCAAAAAAACGAAGGCTTATTCATTCGGAAAAACAAGAAATCAAACATATTTTACCTCACTACTCTGAGTGAAATACAAAAATATATTAAAGACAAGTTTAATAAAGAAAGTACAAGAAAAGATGTATCAAATTTGAAAAGGAAATTGGGTCATAGTAAGTTTTTATTTTTAATTTTTGTAGAATTTGTAAATTTGGAACAGACATTAATTAATTTGGAAGAAAATGGTTTAGTTGCTTATGAAAGGAATGCCAATGAAAATAGTTATTCCATTATAAGTTTCTGCCATTACTAACAAAGGGAATGTATCAAACCTTTCCTGAAAATGTTTGTTTTGATGCAACTTATAAAACTAATAGAAATAAGTAAATTGTTTTTATTATTTATTTTTAAGTTATTTATTGGTTAATTTGGTTGTGACTGACTGTAATGGTCAGTCTATACCTATTATGATTCCTTAATACAGAATGAAAAATCTGTAACATATGTGAAAGTGTTAGAACATTTTATGCAGTTAATGGGTGATACCAATAGAACACAATCGTTTACAGTTGATTGTGCTGCAGCCCTTCGTCGAGCAATTGCAATTAAATTTCCACGAGGTGAAGTAAATTTGTGCAATTTCCACGTAATAAGGGCTGTTTGTAGAAAGGTATGATAGATTTCATTTTATATAATTCAGTTGCGAAATCCGAATGCATTAAAACTTTTTCGTGACTTAACTAGGTGTTACACCATAAGCAGGTATGTTGTTTATTAGATTACCTTTTTTAGTTTTGAAAGTATCGTAAACAATTTAAGGAGCAATCATCGACATCTTTATTCATCAATAATCTGCAGGTGGTTGCGTTTAAAACAGATATGGATACCTGTATTCAAAACTGTAATGAATGTTGGCAATCATACAAATAATCGAGTTGAAAATTCTCATAGGCATATGAAATCTTTGCTTTATTGAAATGCTTCACTTGAACAATGTATTTGGCACATGTTAGGAATATATGAAATCTAAAATTGATGATTTACGTCGTACTCACTATTCCACCGACAGGATTGAAAATTATGTGAATCAAAATTGGCATTGGAAAAAGAACTGCAAAAATTAACCAATTATGCTGCTAGGTTAACTTTAAACAATTATGACTCTAGAAAAGAAGAATGGAGAATTAATCCTAACAGCCAATTATCAACTGAAATTGGTTGTAGTTCCATTAAATTTTTCAATCAACATGATGATGCTTTGGTAGATAGGGTTAACGGGACATGTACGTGCACATTTTTCAAAACCCTATGTCTTCCCTGTGAGCACTTAATAGAAGCAAATAAAATGAATGTTACATTGTGGTATATATATATGTGTGTGTGTTTAATTTCTTTGTAGATCTATTAACTCAGCTGTAGGTGGACTATTCAATATAGAAAATCGAGTAACATTGAACTACCTACAGGAAACAGAAAAAGATATGCAGAACCAATGCCAAAAGACCTTTTAAAAAAAAAGAAAATTAAATGAATTATGTAATTGTTTATGCTCAGGGTAGGTTACATATTTTAATAATATTTTGATTATATTTTAGTGGTGATAGAACAGGTGCGGATGTGATCATCAAACAATTGGAGATGTTAACAAGGAAAGAAATAACATCCGATCAATTGTGCCTTCTACTACTTTATAATTGCCAACATTTTAGAACTGCGTTTCTGTGTTAAGGAATTTTTTCTGTGATTACTTTTTTCATATTGTTTTCAATTTTCAATTATTCAGAATACTTCTGTGATGTAACAATTTTTGAACAATAATATATTTTTTCAACTCTTTCTTTTCATATTATACCATGTCAATGTGATTACTATTAACGGTTTTGAACTGTAGTGATGAAAAAAGATTTCAGTGATTTTATTATCTTTGTACAAAATTATTTGAATTAAATAAATTGTATTTTTGATAAAATTTCTAATTTTTTATAATTGAAATGAATAGAGTAGTTAATGAACAATATGGGTTAAGGACACATAAACCGACCAAGTGAATAAGACAATTCGATAAACTGGTTTTTTGCTTAGATAACAAGTAGACACATCCGACGCATTTATAAGTATGTATCATTCGTTTTCGTTTAGTACTCAGTCATAATACAGATGTTCTTACCTATATATAGGTGCGACTAAAACACTGCTTATTACAATATAACATTTTAGTATAAGTATAAGTAAACTGGAAGCCTCGATAATATTGTCGTCGGACAAAATATATCACAATGAAAAAACATTGTAGGAAATTTATAACTACTAGAATAAGTGACAATAGAAGTTACTTATGACAATGGAATATAAAGACTATATAATTATTGTATTAGTAATATTAGGTCATCTATATTTTGCAATAAAATGCAGAAGATAAAATAAAAATTTAGACAAATATATGTGTATGTCAGTTTGATAACGATTGATTACAAGTTTGTCGTGTAAGTTTATAACATGCCTTTATTAAACTAAGAAATATGTTAGAAATATAAGATATGTAGTTTTTGCTACGTTTATTTCCTTTTCTCTAAAAATGATGCAATTTTTTTAATTAATTACCGTATTCAGTTGCTAGTGTAATTGTACGTAATATTAATGTCTACAGATGGTTTACGATATCCTAGTACGTACTTGCTACAGTACGTAGTTGCCAAAGTAAATGCGTTTTTTTCTATTGCATAACTATTCAGACAACAATGGCGTCATTAATTTGAATGAACAATTTTCTTATGTACATCTAAAAGATTAATTCTTAAATTTATTGACCTTTCATTATACTCTTATTCTTTATTCATTATCAAAACATAATAAAAAAATCACTCTTTTACAAAAAATATCCTTTGATTGATTGCATGCACAATAGATTAACCCAAAGTTACTAAATTATATTTTGTATTTACATAAGATTATGCGATTATTAACTTCTCCACAGGATTTAACTAAACTGAATAAATGTAGTAACTACGAGAAAGTGTGTAATGCAATTTGATAAAATTAATAGAACGGATAACTTATACATAATGTTTTAAATAGCAAAGTAGGCGGATCTCCATAGTCACTACAATTAATAAGTATTTACTTTATACCTTATTTATGTGTTATTACATAGAATAGCTGCTAATATTAAATTGATGGCAAAATACTTTTTGATGCATTCAGTTTGGACAAAGTTTGTTTACTCAAACACTTCTTATTAAATTATTAATATTTTAATGAGAAGACTGTTCTACAAAAATTTGTATAAACGTACATTATTTTTATTAAAAGTACCTAAAATATTTGTCCAAACATGCTATAGGCTTTGACAATCCATTTATGTGCAAACAGTTTTTGATGCCTTCAACTTTGACAGCATATTTATTTAGCCTATGTAAACAGTAGACATTCAACAAAGTTGATGTTCAGTTTTTATTCATTAAAATGTTTTCTTAATTGTAACATGTTATTAGTGAGGAGGACAATATTATTAAGACTAGTATTTTACTAATGTTTATTATAAATTGGGACAGTGGATCGTATTTCATCAATTATGTTCGTTTTTGTTACATTGTAATAAGCAGCATTTTTATTTACCAATATATTGGTAAGTAAAATTTATTTAAGACAAAATTTAAAAATAAACAAAGTGATTAAAATGCAGGTGTTATTTTTGCAAATAAACAAACATCATCACATAATGAGGGAATGAAAGCCGTCAATAACATTACACAAGCCTTTCATTTACCAATAAATAGAATAATGACGTACTGTAGAAATTGGATCTATGTTTAAAATTATGTTTAAAATTATGATAAGCCTTTATAAAGTCTACTTATGTCCTATCTCATGGATTCGTTAAATGTATCCTGATGTCAAAATATTAAATACATTCTCTTATTATTAATAACAAAATTTTTTATCATCATATTTATAATGTTAAACATTTTTTTAACTAATTTGGTTATAGAAAATAGTTTCATTCTATTTTACACATTTAACAAGCTGCGGTTTTTATTTACTCAATCCATCATCCATTTACATACAATTGTACAAAGTTGGTAACACAATTACACTGTGAACAGTTAAAACATAAGAAACAATAGTAAATTCTGTAATTGGTGTAGTCACTACTTCATACATATCCATGTGATGTTATCTTATACTTAACTTTATTATTGCATTTAATCATGTTTTCATAATTTTGATCCTAATTGTGAAGGTCATTTATATCAGTCGAAAGAAGAAAAGTACATACATCAAACGCTTAAAAATATTTGTTGCTTATGTGTTAATGATTGCTGTTAAGACTGTGATTACATATCATTGCATTAATGATTGCATCATCATTAAACATATCCTAATTAGTAAATATCGATTAGTGCACAGTACCGTGCTTCTATCAATGTGTGTCCTATGTACAAATTGTCTATCCTGTGCCGTAGTGATGATGTAACTCCAATATTTACTTGTAAACTTATACATTTATTCAACCAGGTGTTTCGGTAACTATGTTATTAAGATCAATACCAAGTCCCGTTGAAATCAATAGTACATTAATAGAGTAACGGAATGTTATTGTGAGTTAGGTAAACGACATTTGCCCATGCATTAAAAGTAAGAATACAAAATTGAGAGCTTAGTAAAATAAAATTATTGTACAATTGTTGTAAGGTAACCTATATTTTCTAATTACTAGTAAAAATGTATGAAACACATATCCCATATAATACTACTCGTTAATCAAAAACCATTTGCAATGTCTATAAAGTTTTTTGTAAAAATTGGAGAGTAGTGTCTCTCCAATTTAATGTACCTGTATGTGCAAATCGTTTATTCGATGAAAAGACTTCAACTAATGTGCGATAAGTAAACACTATTTGTCCGAATTAGTTAATGAATTTGATATGAGTAGATAAGCGTAAAAATAATAATACAACAATTCTTTAATACATTGGGCTTAGGAAATAGAATTAATTAATACTTATTTTATTATCTACCGTAAAATAGTGTAGTTATTAAAAAACCAAACCTTAATTTCTTTATTTTTACATTTGGTTGCAAATTAAATTAAATTTACCAGTGTTTACACCAAAAAAGCTGGTTATTACAATGTAAGAAAAAACGAAGATAATTAACTAAATACTATCCCTTATCCAATTTATCATAATCATTAGTCAACTAAAAGTTTCAATAACATTGTCCTCAAAAATAATGTTAAAAAAAAAGTTTTTTTAATAGAAAACATCTACTTCAATAATCATTTTTTATTATACTATCACCATTATTAATAAGAGTAATACAATTTAGATAAATTAAATAAAGAATATAGACATCGCTTAATTGGATAATTAACAAGCCTCAATCGATTAGTCATTTTTGAAAAAATTAGTCCAGTTCAATACATTATAACATACAACAGTGTCATTCCATATCCCACCTAATAAGAAGTAATGTGTCACCTGATTTAATCATGTAATTCACATAATTAAAGTGTGCCAAATTTAGCACACTCATAAATTGATATGATAAATGAAACTAATGTAATGCACGTATTATTACACAATTGTTAACTGTCGTAATAAAAAATTATACAATTTTATTATCATAATTTAGACCAATGCAAATGATATAATGAACGCATTCCATTAACTTAACACATCATAAATTGCTATTTACTTATTCTTCTATTGATATTAATGTTAAGCAAACGTTGGATGTTATACATTACTGTACAGTTAATTATGCGTTTTGGAAGAATAGAAATATAAACAAAATCAAAACACCAAATTTATTTAGGAAATACAAGTAATAATTATTTTAATTAGAATCTACCATTTATTTTATTAAAGGAAATTTCATTTTTAAAAACATACTACTTATTAACAGTCAGCCAACAAAATTCACAATTTTTTTTATTGGTTAATCGGATTTCCCTTGGTCTCCTACGCTTTTTAAGATGAAATTGGTAATTCATTTCTATTGGTTCAACTATAAAGAATGATTTCCAAATCATATATATACTTGGTGATATCTAGGCCTTACCCGCTCCAATGGACTTGTAGCGTAACGCGCGCTTTACCTCACATTTAGCAAAAAAAATTGTTAATTTATTTAAACGTTATATATATATATATATATATATTGTATATCTTAAACACTGTTTAACTAACTTAAAAACAAGGAAAAACTTTGTTTTTATAAATAGTTAATTTTTAATTTAATGTTTAAGTTAAAAAACGTTAATGGTATGCACTGTATCTACAATTTCGGTTTTTAATTAATTGCTAATTGATAAATATAATTGGTTGATTTTGAAGACTCTTTTCATTGGCTATTAATTTTATTGGTTATTCTAATTTTTGATGAACTACTTAATGTGTAATTTTTTGCTCTCGCGTCATTTTACTACTGAATTCGTTTTAATGGATTTTTTCGTTAAAAATTATTATTCTTTTTGGCCTGAATTTTTAATTGCTTTAAAAAAATTTGAGTTTTTAACTCATACTGAATTTTATCAAAGAACTTCTACTAAAGGAGATCCCAACAACCCTTTTTTTAAATATATATTTGTAGAATTTTTCCTGAAAATGTTTGTCTTGATGCTACATTTAATACAAACAAAAATAAGTAATAACATTTTTTATTAATTTATTTTAAAGATATTTATTAGTTAATTTTATAGTGACTAATTAAAAATTTTTTAAAATAAATTAACAAATATTTTATGTTTAAAGTAAAACATTAATTAAAATATTAATTTAAAAAATTAGTAATTTTATTATTTGTAATTAGTATTTCCTTTAAATTATACAATATGTGCGTTCAAATTTTAACTAATTTTTAACCTTGAATATAATTAACAGCTGTGCTTCCAGTTCTGTTATACATTGTCTGTTTTATTGTTTCAGTTATATGAATATTTAATTAAAGTATTGAGTTTTTTGTTTAAGGTTATTTAAAGAATATTATATTTCATTTTTTGTTATGAAGTTAGAAGTTAAATTTGAAAAATATTTAGCGTAATACATATATAAATCTATTTAAAATTTTATTGCGTTGAATAAATATAAATTTGATATATTACAAAAATTGTATTATTTTTTATATAATTATTGTAACAAAACAAGTTTTAATTGATTTACCTCACCATCCATTTCATTTTTCCCCCTGAAAATTTGAGATAATTTGAGAACCGAGACTAAAAGGCGTTTTGGCCTACTCAACTCGTGAAAAATCCTGAATCCTAAAACTTATTGATCAATTTTATAATTGTAACTAATTATTTATTTAATGTTAATTTATAATATATTTTTTATATTAATAATAAATTTAATGATTTCTTAGTTAGAATTTGTTTTAATAAAAAATTTAAAGCAAGTTGTTAATTGCACTGAAAGTTGAAAACTGAATTATTGTTTTTTTAAATTTATAACATTTATATTAATACATTTCTTTTATTTTAGTTAATTTATAAGGCTTTATAGGTTGATATAATTATGTTATTGTTTATGTTTTTTTGTTTTCGCCTTTTTGTTTGTTTAATACGGTTTGTTTAAAGTTTGTTCCTGTGCTATATATTGACAGGTTGGTGTAGGTTTGCAGGTTTGCAGGTTTGAAAAACTGTTTAATTAGGTCAGGGACCTTTTGGTAACACGTTTCTTGACATTAATTTTATCGGTTGTAGAGAATAAACATAAAAGAAATGAAGGAATATATTAGCAGTAAAAGAAACAATAATTAAAGAAATAGTGTTAATAATGAAGGAAGATAAATAAAAACAGAGAAATGGTATAATAGGAAACTGGGTATAGGAATATCAAATAACAGAGGAAAAATAGGACAAAAGAAAGTAGTGTACTAATGTGTATAAGTAGAAAGGAAAACTTTGTCGTAATTATTTTTAAAGGAGGATAGGTTGGGGAGTTGACAATATGGCTAGGGAGACGATTCCAGGCATTAATGACCCTATGCGAGAAATGATGCATCTTAAGTTTAGACTTAGTTCTGGGTTTAAAAAGCTTAAATCTGTCTCCGTAAAGAATTAGCTCTGGCGGGTATAAATAGCTCTTTTTGATTTGAGTGTACTATTGTAGTAGGGTAAACAATTTTATTATTAGTTTTATCATTTTTAATATTGGGGATAATGGAGTGTGTGGTAAAAGTGGGGAATTTTTAAAAATTGAAAGGGTTTAGAAATTGAAATTAAAATCTTGTTCTTTGCTGATGATGTTATGATATGGGGCTCAAACTCAGCTCTTACAGCAAGATATTTTTAATATTCAGGACTGGGCATCGAAAAATACGCTCCTTTTTAATCTTTCTAAATGTAAGCATATCAGTTTTGGGAGACCTTCGGGCAATACCTTTAGAGCCTCTACCTCAAGTGATTATCAACTCAGTTCAATTTATAAAAGACATAGGTATAACTTTCACTCCTTCCCTCCTATTCTCAGCACATCACACTCTAGCTATATAAAAGTGTTTTAGACTGATCAATTTTTTTAAACGTACTTTAGGGCATATTCCCTCTTTCTGCATATGTTTACTATATATGCTCTGTATAGGCCACATCTTATATATTGTATTCAAGTTACCTCTCCATTTTTAAACGAGATATCCATCGTTTAGATCAAGTTCAAAGAAGAGCCTCCAAAATACCTAAGATCCTTTATAAGGTTGATCACATCAATCGTTTAAGAACACTAAACTTATTCCCTTTATTCGACAGAAGACTCCGAGTCGACCTTATTTTAGTTTACCAACTCGTTAATTCAGGTCGTAGTGATATGTTTTTTATTCCTTCCCTGGACTGGTTAAGGAAACATCAGTTAAAGTTTCTGAATCCCAGAGCACGTCTAGTCTCCCCGGATGTTATTTCTCCTATAGGGTTGTTACAGCGTGGAATACTCTGCCGTTCCTTGTTTCAGCCCCATCCCTTTACTCCTTTAAGCCTACCTATGATAAGCATGCCCTCCTTAATTTTATTTAGTTTCCCTTTATTATTTGTCCCATTTTCCCCAGATTGTATTCTCCCACTAGATATTTTGATATTTTAGAACCGAGGATCAAAAAGAGTTTCTCTTACTTAACTCGTGATTTATCCTGTATCCTGTTGAGTTCATTTTAAAGCAAATTTTTAAAATACTTTTTTGATTCAGTTGTACAGTGTTCTAAATTAATATTGCTATTTAATTAATGTATTTTATTTGTAAGGGCAGTCATTAGATGTCTTTAAAAGTTATTTCGAAATGTGAATTATACAAAGTTAATTTTCCAAATAATTGGATTGATAATTCCATTATTTTTGTACCTTATCATCGATTATTTGTTGTTATTGCGCACAAAAATTCGTTTTATTTATTTGGAGGTAGGTTTATTTTATGTATAAATTAAATTGTTTTAGAAAAAAAGAAAGAATTTTTGAGTTTTATAGGAACGGGTGAACTAGAAAGGTTTGTATATGCTTAATTATTCTTTTTAGTCCTATAACGGTTATTAATGCATTTCTTCTTGTTGAGAGTAACAAAGTGTAAGCTAAATTAGCATTTAATGTCTTGTTTTAGCTTGTACTGTTTTAATGACATTTTTGATTTTGTATATATTTTTGGCCTTAAAAATGGCAATTTGGTTTTTTCAAAACAAGTACATTTTAATTTTATTAACAATTATCAAAATTTAGACTAATACAACTTTTATTCCATTAATGACTATCCAAACGGGTTTACATCCTGTTACTTCATTGCATATAGGATTCGATGCAGATCATAAGGTACTTGTTTTTACTAATGAAAAATTTTTTAACAGAAGTATTTATCTGTTTTGAGTTCAACATATATTTTTAATTTTTATTTGGAGGACTTACGTGAAGCATTAATAAATTCGTGTTGTTACATGCTTGAAGGTTTGTTTTTTATATTTAATATATGTATCAGCTAAATTTGAACGTACCAAAACTATAAAGTCTCAAAGTTTAAAAATACCTAAAAATGGTGAAAATTTTCAATTTTCATGTATACGTAAGGCAATTACATTTGTTTTATAAAATCTAGCTGTGTCATCGCCTAAAATTTTTGATTATTTCGTTTCCAAATTTGTTAACATTGCACACTCCTCCAATAATGAATTGTTGAAGGCACCTGTGCAACAAACTAAATGGGCAGTGACTGGAACAAATCAATTTATAAGTTTCGTTGAATTAAATAATGTGAGTTTTAATTGTTTTATTTTGCTACGATGAAATGTAATAGTTTGAATGTTTTACATAGACAAAATACATATCTGATTTTACTCGGTTTTTATCGCATAAAATGTTGATGGGAAAGTTTTTCAGTAAGTGGACCAACACAAGGACTTTCATTTATTTACGAATTAGTAATTACGCTGATTTTGTACATTATACAAGTTTTTTAGTAATGAACAACTAAACAAATATCGAAGATTTAGTTTTAATTTATTTCATTAAAAAATGTCACTGAATTTTTTAATAACCGGTGCGTTTAAGTAAACCTTTATGGAACAAAAGTAATATTTCTATTAAAACCAAGATTAGAATATATAAGAGTTTAGTGCGTTCCATTCTTGTTTACGCATGCGAAACTTGGACTCTCACCCAAGCGGATAGGCAAAACCTTGCCCATTTTGAGCAAAGCTGTTTAAGATCTATATGGTTTCGCTCGTTGCCCTCCATTGAACGCACTCACTTAATAACTAGTAAAATATTTCGACCATTCCCAGATATTTGTCAGTCTCTTAACATTTATTGACCAACAGAGATCATTGGAGGGGTTTAACTCGGGATGTAATTAACATTTAATGTCAGCACACCTCAAGTGTCGTTCTTTGAGTACACACTACAAAAGTTGACGTTTTTGCAGACGTTTTGGTTTTTTGGACTACCCTGAGTGATAATAACCGGTGGGGGATGTTTATCCCCGATGATGATGAAAAAAATGTCACTGGCTTTTGTTACAAAGTGGGAAGTATTTTTTTAACGTGTCGGGTGGCACAACTGTTTAACGCACTCCATTTTGTAGTTGGGTATGAATGGCTTTCAGTCCCACAACTTATCCCGAATGCGTGCCCTTGGTTGACTGTGTTAAAATGTCCACATTATGAAAATTATTTTTGCGCTATTAAACGTGAAACAAAGGATTGCATGTTGCTTATTTGATAGTTGTTCTTTACTCAACATTTCACTACGAAGCTTAATATTAGCACATTAGCATAAATATAATATTTATTTTTATTTCATTTTTAATTATGATTAATCGTTATGGATTAATAATGATATTAACGAAATTTTGGTTTAAAGTAACATTATTAAATTATTTTGTTCATTGATGGCATTTAACTAAAGTTTTGTTGATTTAGATAATGTCAATGATGATAATATTTCGTTTTTGATTTGTAGAATTTTACTTCTGGCATATCGCACTTTGTATCCCTGGCTTATCGGGAAACGGTGGGCGCATTTCTAGGTTATAAAAGGTCAGTCATTTAGAGTTGTTTAAAATGTTTTGAGTAATAATTTCATTTTGTTGTTTTATTGCTTTAATGTTTTATGCGAAACAATTTCTTAGCAAGTGGATATTTAGTTAAACTCAAGACACAAGACTCTGGATTTGGTGCTGGTGGTGGGAATTGAACTCGTGATCATCGAGCTACAAATTAATCGCTTTTCGTTATCTTTACCACTACGACATGATTATACGATATAAATTAGATATAGTTTGTAAATTGTTTATACTCATTTGATGTTTTATTTTGCAGATGTTGTTTTTTTTCTTTCGAACTTATCTTAGCAGTGATATTTGACCGTATGGATTAATGGTATGGTGTTTTTAATTAATTGAAAATTTTTTACAAAACAATAATAATTTTAATCAAGATTATAAATTGGTTTGTATTTTTTGCATTTTTAAGATCTTTTTAATTAAGTGGATATACAAAAGCTTGTTCATTTTATGTAAAGCTCTTTTAAGATCCATATGGTTTTACCCGCCGTCTTCTATTGAACGCGATCGTTTGTTAACTAATAATTTTTAAAAACTATTTCCAGATATTTGTAAGACACTTAACATTTATTGGCCATGTTTTACGCAGATCGCCCGCTCATCCAGCCAGATTAGCTATGGAAGCCCATCCATTACCAAGATGGAAGAGAAGGCCAGGCGGCCAACGGAAAATTTGAACGGACATTATAGCGCGCGAACTCAGTTCTTTTATTTATGCTATGCCTCCTCATTAAAATGAATTACGTATTTAGACATCCGTTTGTTTACAATTTGTAGCTAATAGAGATCACTGTAGGGGTTTAATTCGGGACGTAATTAACATTTAAAGTCATCACTCTTCAAGTGTCGTTCATTAGGTGCACATTGCAAACGTTGGTGTTTTTTGGCAGACTTCTGGCAATTTGGACTACCCTGGGCAATAATAACCGGTGGGGAGGGGTGTTTATCCTCGGCGATGATGATGAAATCCCTTTTATCATTTGCATAACCAGTTTTGGAGGAAGTTTTAATGACTACGCGATGTTCAACAAGGGTGGAATTTATTACCAGTCTGCTTGAGATAGGATAGAGCGCGAGATTAGCGGTTTGGTGTTTTTGAAAAATAGAGATTGTTGAAGAAATGAAAAGAATTTTTTTTAGTAAATTGCGGTAAAAACGTTCAAGCATGACTTTAATAGTATGGTTGAGTAAAAGCAGAAAAAACTGAATCTATTGTACGCAGGATTACTAATGGTAAAAGTTTAAAGTACAAATGCATGGAATAATCTTGTTATTTTATTCCTTTAAAAAAGCAAACGTTTTGTAATAACAGAGTATGTATAAATATGAAAATCATTGGTTAGGTTGGAATTGTGAAGAGCAAATTGTTTCTTCTGTTGACCCTATATATATATATATATATATATAGAAATATATACATATATATATACAGAAATATATATATATATATATATATATATACTACCATTTGAAAAATTAACGTAAAATTTATAAAAGTATCAAATCTAAATTAATTTGTTATATCCGATTGGTAAAATTAACGTAAAATTTATAAAAGTATCAAATCTAAATTAATTTGTTATATCCGATTGGTTTTTTGTAAAAAATAAATATTGACAATTAAAAATAATGTAAAGTACTTAATAGATCCTTTATATTTACTTAGAAATAATTATTTAAAAAAGGCTGAGTCGACCAAAATAGCATGTTTTAAAGCTACTTCTATATAAACGTGGATAATAAGTTGAAGTTACATAATTTTTTATAATAATCAGGCTATTATTATTTTGTGTGCTTAATTTCATTAAAAATGAACAAAAACTAATCCTTAAAATTGATGTTAAATGCACATTCAACTCTGCCCTAATAATGATGTCATAATACAATTATCAAAATAAACATTTAGTATTCCAATCCGTATATTAAATAAAAACAACTTTTAAAAGATTTGAAATAAAAATTTTAAAACAAATCGGATTATTTATTATTTACGTTTAACCTTGAGATTCCGCTCATCCGCTCATTTTGCTTTCTGTCTGCGTTGTTTGTGAAATGGACAATAGTGATAAAAAATGTTTTCATCTTACACCGAAAATGAATATCGTGTCATTAAAGAATTAAAAAATAAAGGATTTTCACCAAAAGTATTGACGAATTTATACAGAGTTAGTCTTTCAACAATTTATCGGATTATTAATGGTCAAAAACCGCAAAACTATGATAATGTTGGAATAAAACGTATGACAAGCAATACTGATGATTAGAAAATTATTATAGAATTAAAAAATATAATAAACCTATTTCAGAAACCAAAAGAAATAGTTTAAACAATTTGCTTTATTCTACAATAAGAAACAGCAATTGAATCCGGTTTAACTCTACAATCACCGAAGATCAAGCCATTTATTACCAAAAAACAAAAAGATGACAGATTAGCCTTTTGTAAACTATGGAGTGAACGACACTTATGTTATTGGCGTTCCGTATACGTTGCTGATGAAACAATGATTCGGGATGAACCATTTGGCTTTAAAAACAAAGTGTTGTGTGGGACGAGTTTTTAAAAATATTTACTCCGGTTGTTAGAAAGAAAGCCCACTCTCGACAAGTAATGTGTTGGTTTGGTATTAAGTATAATGAACCTATCAAATGGAGAACTATATCTGGTACTTTAAATAGTGAAACGTTTGTTTCAGTTATGAAGGATGTTTTTTATTATGAAATGCAGCACACTTACACGGGGGTTACTACTGTTTTTCAGGACAATGCTCCATGTCATACGTCCAAAAAGGTAACGTCATATTTATCTAAGTTTACTATGTTTGCTTTTATATTTGCATTTAGACAGTAGGGGCTAAAATCAAAAAAGCTATCTTTCACTCAATTGCCACCTAACAACCAAGGACATTAATGTTCTTGAACACTTCTTCAGTATGCTAAAGCGCAACATCGATTTCAGTATGCAAATTGATGTTGCGCTGTAGCATACTGAAGAAGTGTTCAAGAACATTAATGTCCTGGCTGTTAGGTGGCAATTGAGTAAAAGATAGCTTTTTTGATTTTAGCCCTCTACTGTCTAAATGCAAATATAAAGCAAACATAGTGAACTTAGATAAATATGATGCTACCTTTTTGGACGTATGGCAGTCGTCAAAAATAAACTTTTTTGATTTTAGCCTCTACTGTCACAAATGCAAATATAAAATTAAATTTTCTGAGCGAGTTTTCAGGTATAAATATGACGTTTTACCTTTTTGGACATATGAGCATTGTCCTTGAAAAAACAGTAGTAACCCCGTGTAAGTGTGCTGCATTTCATAATAAAAAACATCCTTCATAACTGAAACAAACGTTTCACTAGCGCTAAAGTACCAGATATAAGTTCTCCATTTGATAGGTTCATTATACTGCCAATACCAAACCAACACATTACTTTGATCGAGGAAGTGGGCTTTTTCTAACAACCGAGTAAAATATTTTTAAAAAACTCGTCCCACACAACACTTTGTTTTTAAAGCCAAAATGGTTCATCCTGAATCATTGTTTCATCAGCAACAGTCATACGGAATGCCAATAATACACATAAGTGTCGTTCACTCCATAGTTTAGAAAATTGGCAATCAATCATCCTTTTTTGTTTTTTGCAATAAATGGCTTGATCTTCGAGCATTGTAAAGTTAAACCGAATTCCAATTGCTGTTTCTTATTGTAGAATAAATAAAAGTTAAAACTATTTCTTTTGGTTTCTGAAATAGGTTTATTATATTTTTTTAATTCTATAATAATTTTCTAATCATTGCTTGTCATACGTTTTATTCCAACATTATCATAGTTTTGCGGTTTTTGACCATTAATAATCCGATAAATTGTTGAAGACTAACTCTGTATAAATTCGTCAATTGCGGTGAAAATCCTTTATTACAATTTAATTTTAATGACACGATATTCATTTACCGGTAAGATGAAAACATTTTTTATCACTATTGTCTATTTACCAAACAACGCGACAGAAACAAAATGAGCGGAATCTAGGTTAAACGTAAATAATAAATAATCCGATTTGTTTTTAACATTTCAATATTTCAAATCTTTAAAAGTGTTTTATTTATGCGGATTGGAATAAATAAATGTTTGTTTTGATATCACGATATTATTATATCAGATTGAACAGACGAAATGAATGCATTTGTATCAACAAAAGGATTAGTTTTTGTTCATTTTTAATGAAATTAAGCACACAAAATAATAATAGCCTGATTATTATAAAAAATTATGTAACTTCAACTTATTATCCACGTTTAATAGAAGTAGCTTTTAAAACATGCTATTTTGACTCGACTAGCCTTTTTACTATACATTATTTATAAAAATAATATATTAAGTACTTTACATTATTTTTAATTGTCAATATTTTTTACAAAAAACCAATCGGATATAACAAATTAATTTAGATTTGATACTTTTTATAAACCTACGTTATAAATTTTACGTTGAAATTTTCAAATGCGTAGTATATATATATATATTTCTATATATATATATATAAATAATTTTGTTTATTTTAAAATCTAGTTCTGATGTGCTAACGGTCAAGTGGTACGAAAATAACAAAGGTACAGATTTACATCCCAGCGTCTCGTGTACATTTCTGTCATCGAAAACCTTGGAAATTTCCCATGGTTTGGCAGATAAACGTCGAAATGTACTCAATTCGAAGATGATTGTATCCTACGACAAACGTTGGATGGCTATGCCTGACAATCTTGGACGTGTTTTGCTGATTGATGCATTTAAAGAACGAGTTGTACGTATGTGGAAAGGTAATTATTGAAAGATCCATGTTACTTGGTTATTGTTTTCAATCAGCACATATTTTTTAACATTGTTTCTACTTACTAATTTGTAAGTAGTTTGATACGTATTTTATTTTTTGAATCATTGTAATGTTAATGACTAATTTTGTTAAAATAATTGATGGTTACTTGAAAAAATATTTAAGCCATATTCAATATAATCATTTAATTTGAAAATGATTTAATTATAGTCTGGAATGAATTAATAAAAAACAACGTTAGAATTGTAATTAAGGTGTGTGTTTTGTGATCTGAGTAGAAACATTTCCAAAAAATTACTTTTATTATTCTGGATTTGGTAGGCGTTTAATGTTTTTTGATTTATACTACAATGTATGGTAAATATGGTTTAATTTTGGTTACATTTCTGGTTGTGGAATAAGCAGTTTTAAAATTTACGCTGTCGAGTGCCTTTTCAGCTTAATCTTCCATTTACAGATTCTACATATTACCTAAAATATAAAGACAATTCATTATTAATTACTAAGGATTTTGTGAATTTGAATAATGCTTGTAAACTTTCAATTTTTTGATGTTGGTGATATCCCTAATTACGCATTATGGACTTAAACCGATAGCTTAAGAGATGCTATGATCCTGAGGATTTGAGTAATGCTTATAAAGTCTCAATTTCCAATGATGGTGATATTCCTGACTGTTCGTCCTCCACGTGGTGCATCCTGGACTAGGTGCCCCTAGGCATGTAGACTAATAACAGCAGGGTCGAGTGCACAGCGGTATAACTGGGCTTCCGCTACGGCGGGTGGGTGCGAACATACACCCAGGATACTTAAAAGGTGTCTAAATGTATACGTATATTATATGTAGCCCTTGGGCTAAGGAGATAACCCTGACCAAAAAATCAGGCGACCTTGTCAATCTTTGCGAACAGTGGCGACGTCACAAGGATGCCATCTATCAGCCAAGAAACTTTGTTATTTTTCCACGTTTGTCTACGCTTGTCAAGCCATCGAAATCGATCGTTCTACATGTATAAATATGGGAAATAATGAAGAGGTGACCACGTCACCAACCAAATGAAATGAATGAATGAATGAATCTAGTGTGCAACAATATATCCCATCTACCGCCTTTATGAATGGGTTCAGGTGTGGTACACAGAAGTATTCAAAAGGATGATAATGTTATGTCTAGTTTTTGGGATAATAGAGATATATCTGATAATAAATTAAGTATTTAATTCAATCTTTGTGAATATTAGCACCGTCATAAGGATTTTGTTTATCAAATAAGGATCTATATTGCTTCTTATGTTTGCTGCTCCACTGAAAGCAACCATTGTTCGAGATGTTTTTCAAATATTGGAATAAAGAATAGGCGACCAATTTATCAACTGATTATTATAAAATAAAATAAAGTTGTTCACTGTTTTTTTAAATAAAACAGTATAGATGCTCTATTGATTCACCGTCCAATCAAATAAGTAGCGCACTTTTTGCATACACATTTGTATCATCCATGGAAAAAATGTATTCCAAAAAGGGCTAATTAATCAATGTTTAAAAATGGACAGGTTATCGTGATGCTGAGTTGGCTTTTGTCGAAATGAAAGACGTTGACTTTAACAATCGGTCGTCGATGCGAAGAACCATGTGTTTGTTGATCCATGCTCCACAATTGCGTCTTTTGGAATTGTGGTGTTTGGTTCATGGACCGCGCATCGTTTCTTGGGATGTTGCCGAGCCAGTTCGGCTTATTCAAACGCAGTCGACAGATCCAGACCAACATTTTTGGAATTATGAATCAAAGTAAGAATCGGTTATTTTAACACATTACTTCAATTGTTTGTACAGGAATTTTCTATTTTTGTATTCTTGTGTATTTTTGGTGGGAGTCATATATAGATATTTAGATCTTCCTCCTCTCTCTCTCTCTCTCTCTCTCTTCTCTCTCTCTATATATATATATATATATATATATATATATATATATATATATATATATATATAACATTTAAAGAAATTGCCACACTTAACGTTGTTAATAAGGTCAAGCTTTCCTAAAAATCACTTAATTGAACATTGTAACTCAGTTTTAATTCAGAGATTCGGCGTCCTATTCGCCTCTGCTGCAACCTTTGGGCGTTTAAGTAAACCTTTATGGAACAAAAGTAATATTTCTATTAAAATCAAGATCAGAATATATAAGAGTTTAGTGCGTTCCATTCTACTTTATGCATGCAAAACCTAGACTCTCACCCAAGTAGATACACAAAAGCTTGTTCATTTTGAGCAAAGCTGTTTAAGATCCATATGGTTTCGCTCGTTGTCCTCTATTGAACGCACTCACTTAATAACTAGTAAAATATTTCGACCATTCCCAGATATTTGTAAGTCTTTTAACATTTATTGGCCATGTATCTCTAGCACAGTAAAAGAAAGACGATTAAAATGGATTGGCCATGTTTTTACGTAGATCGCCTCCTCATCCAGTCAGAATAGCTATGGAAGCCCACCCATTACCCGGATGGAAAAGAAGGCCAGGCGGCTAACGGAAAATTTGGACGGACATTGTAGCATGCGAACTCAGTCCTTTTATTAATGCTAAGCCCCCTCGTCCAAATGAATTATTTAAATGGGCGTTCGTTTGTTTACAGCCAACAGAGATTATTGGAGGGGTTTAACTCGGGATGTAATTAACATTTAATGTTAGCACACCTCAAGTGCCCTTCTTTAAGTACACTACAAAAGTTGACGTTTTTGCAGATGTTTCGGTTTTTTGGACTATCCTGGGTGATAATAACCGGTGGGGGATGTTTAACCCCCTTTGATGATGATGATGATGATGAGTTTCACTATGAAATATGTAATACAACTTTTTAAAATAAAATACAATTATGTGTATATATATACTTGTTTTATTCATTATATTGTTTTTTTTTATTGCTACTACTATTTTTAAAGTGATCTCCACAGTTCTCAACTTGTATTGATGGACGGCCAAGGTTTAATGTTTACTTTGGGTTCGACGGATGGTTTGTGTTTGTCTGGTACCAATACCGAAGCTGCCGAGTGTTATCAGGATTACAAAGTACTCAATAAGGTCTATACCATGATTGAAAAATTTTCAAATAAAGACCAAGGTATTTTGACGTAAAACATTTAAAACCATTAATTTATATATATATATATATATATATATATATATATATATAGCTTATATATTAATTTCTATATATATATATATATATATATATATATATATAGATATTGGCTTACGAGATTAATTTCTTCAAAAAAACAAAAGTGTTGTGCACTTAGTTAAATAATGATTTGCCCATCAAAATTATTGGATAAAAGATTTTATACTGTTGATTCCTGTACATATCTGGGAGGTATTATTGGTAAAGACGGAAAAACCGAAATTGATATGAAAGCCAAACTTGGAAAGGCAATATCAGTTTTTCATAGACTCGAATCAATATGGTTATGTTCTTCTATCCGCCTGAAGACAAAACTTTGTTTGTACGCATCAACAATCATTTCTACGGCAATATATGGGAGTGAAACGTGGAAACGTACGGACAAGATTGATAAGATGGTGGATGTTTTTTATCGCCGGTGTCTTAAAAGTATTTTATAGATTACCTGGCGCAATCGCATTAGAAATGATGAGATTATGGGAAGAACTGACTCTCGTTTGCTACATGACATCATTATAATTAGACGAAGAAAATTACTTGGTCAAACTCTACGTTTACTACCCGAAAGGCCAACAAGAATGGTTTTGGAATGGAAGATAGAAATTGGTAAAAGATAGGTTGGGGTAGACTACAGAAAACTTGACTAATAACTATTCGGGAAAATCTAATGGAAATGAATGTTTTATGAGATCAAGCAAACCGTTTAGCAGAATGTTCAAATACATAGAAACATTTTGTTGTCTCATGTTCTTTTTGAATTACGAGACTTTGTTGTTGTTGTTTTTTGCTTTAAATGGTGTATTATTGCTCCATGCTTATTTATAAAGCAAAAGAGTTTTGTATAATAATATAATAATAACACTTAAAATGAAAAGAAATTGAAGGACTATTTCTCAGTAACTTGTGTTAATTACCACACTTTGTGGTATAAAGATGAGTTATTACAATATATGAAACTCAATTCTATTGTTAATTTATCAAAGTGCAAAATGATTAGTTTGAATTTGATTAATAATAATAACAATAATGATGATAATAAAGTATCGAATAATTGGTGATACAATCGACCAATAAAATGGGAATATTATTTGTCACTTTTTTACACTCGAAATTAGTTTTTTTTTCCAACAATGCTCATTTGTACATCACATACAATGGCCTGATGTGGAAAATGTTTTGAATTTTATTTTATAATTTTTTGTAGACACATTTGGTAACGAATTGGCCAAATGTTTTTTGGAATTAAAAACGTCGTTTTCGATTGAAAGCGCCTTGACGCGATTACTTAGTTCTGACAATTTGGGACCTCACATGTACTTGGACATAATTAAAGAAGTGGTTTATTTGCTCAATTCATGTAGGTGTTATATATATATATATATATATATATATATATATATGTGTGTGTGTCTATGTACCGGGTCGGTATATTAATGTAGCGCTCGATTCGAACCTGAGTGGGCAGAGATCACTGGAAGGGTTTAACTCGGGATGCAATTAACATTTAATGTCAGGACATCTCAAGTGTCGTTCTCTGAGTACACACTACAAAAGTTGACGTTTTTGCAGACGTTTTGGTTTTTTGGATTACCCTGAGTAATAATAACCGGTGGGGGATGTTTATCCCCGATGATGATGATGATGATGAACCTGGACGGGCATGAGTCAGATTTACACTACCTGCACCAAATGCGGGCTTGGCTTGCTGAAAAATGTTTCTCGTAAAACATTTAAAGTAGTGAAAATAAACATTAACAATAATATGTCTCTTAAAGAAAATACTGAGAAAAATGGACAAACTATTAAATATAAATTAATTTTCATTTTGTTTGTTTTCTTCATTTAATTGTATTTATAAATATTTGTTTTAGCACATAAAAACATTGAAAAAGTCCTATTATAAAATTGCACCTATATAAACGTAATTACTGAATACAATTTACATATTTCAGTTTTGCATTAATACTTTAACATTCAACTACTTAAACACATATTACTGATAGATATTTAAAGATAAATTTTGTTTTTCATTTTTTTATTAAAATTTTGTTCAATTTTGGTTTATTGTCGAGGACCACCTATTATCTTTTGACCTTGGAATAGCTTATGCTGATTACGCAGATTTTAGTTTCAATAATAATTGCTATATCAATGTGCCAGACTAAGCTGAAAGTAAAATATATATTTGGGAAGAGGCTGTATTGTTGACAATCAACTAGGCATAAAACAAATGTCGCATTGTTTTATAGTTTAAACTAATGATGTAAAAACACTCACAATTGGATGAAAATTAACCAATGAGAATAAAGATTAATTGTGTTTAGCCAATAAGAATAAAGTGTAAAATTATGTCAGGATTTGACCAATAATAATGGTTCACAAGATTGGCTGTAGAATTCCTTAATACAATGAAATTATAGTTTGTCAATTCATCTTTCTAATATTACGGATACTTTTTAATTTACATTCCTATTGTGTTCCTTCGTCCTACATTAAATGGCACAGCAATTGAGATCTGATTTTTTATTTTAACGATTGGATCAAACTTACATCTGATCTACTAAAAAGATAATTTTGAGGTGTGCCATTACCATTTTGCTAAGGGAGTAAACTATAACAGATAATCAAGAAGCTTCGCCAATCTTTGTAAATAGTGGCACTTTTACAATGATGCTGTTTTTAGCCAAAAATGTCACCTTTGCGTTTAATAAGCATATACAAACCTATTTGCATACAAAATAATCTCTATTATTAGAAATATGTTTAAACTTGACATTTACTCTTTATAACAACTGTAATTTTTAACTTAACGGTTTGTTTAAATATTATAATTTTATTGTTGGATAGGCAATCGTCAAAGCGACTCCAAATGTAGGTATACGAATGCTGGACACTTTTTACAAATTTGTACAAACGTGGAACATTTGATTGTATTGTATTTGAAATTTGCTTCATTTTTTCCACGTGAATCTTCTACAAATCCAGGCCAAAGTTCGTGGGAAAATGACGAACTTGGAACATCTCGTTCGGCCATCGTTACAGTGAGTTTATAGGGATTAGCTAATACAAAAGTGTTATTCCTAATTTAGCTGAAATTATTATTATTATTATTGGTTGCTGAGGTGGTTACGTCTTCATTATTTCTATATTTGTACACCATATTAGATGCTAATGATCCTGAGGATTTGAGTAATGCTTATAAAGTCTCAATTTCCAATGATGGTGATATTCCTGACTGTTAGTCCTCCACGTGGTGCATCCTGGACTAGGTGCCAACAGGCATGTAGACTAATAACAGCAGGGTCCGAGTGCACAGCGGTATAACTGGGCTTCCGCTACGGCGGGTGGGTGCGAACATACACCCAGGATACTTAAAAGGTATCTAAAGGTATACATATACCATATGTAGCCCTTGGGCTAAGGGAGATAACCCTGACAAAAAATCAGGCGGTCTCGTCAATCTTTGCGAACAGTGGCGACGTCACTAGATGCCGTCTACCAGCCAAGAAACTTTTTTATTCTTCCACGTTTGTCTACGCTTACCAAGCCATCGAAATCGATCGTTCTACATGTCGTATAAATATGGGAAATAATGAAGAAGTGACCACGTCATCAACCAAAATGAAAATGATGAATTAATAGTCATAAACGTAGAAGAATAACAAAATTTTTGTTCCGATAGACTTCATCGTTATGACGGCAGCGCTTGATTTTCAGTTAGGGTTATCGTCCTTATCCCAGTTGCTACCTAGGGTAACCGTATACGTTGAGATATATACTTGCACCCAACCGTCAGAACGACTGTCTAATTGTACAGTGCTGTGCACTCGGTCCCTATTGTACCAGTTTAGGTGCTCAGATACAGCTAATTCCAGATATATTATTGTGAAAGTATCGATCATCAATACAACCATTGTTGGAAATGTAGATTAATAAGCTTTATTCAAATCCCGAGGTAGGTCTATTTGTAATTAACTACACAGGATAAGATATTTTATAGGGTATATTAATTTTCTACTGCATTTAACGAAGCCAAACCAAAGTTTCTCATCCAGTGCGGGCGACAAACGTCAACTTTACCGCTTTACCACTTTGTGTTACCCACACAAGAAATTAATTATTATAAACTATACATTTTTACTATTTTTAGTAATATATATTGCTATCCATAATTTTCTTTAAGTGTCTAGATTCCTTTTTGGTTTATCAGCCTAATAAGGAATTTACTTTTGTGTTGCATGTTTAATTCTTTGTCAAGAAACTTCACTTTTTTATGTAGTTTGTATTATTACTTAAAATAAATTAAGGTATTTAATAAAAATTGTTTATTACACCCTATATATATATATATATATATATATATATATATACATTAAGTTTTAATATTACACTCGAGATACATTCAACACATAAATACACATCCAAAAAGTAATAAAATTACAATTAAAAAAGTAGTACAATTAACAGGAACCGAATGAAATATACAAAATTATTAAATACGGTAAACATGTGGTTCAGAAAATAAAATTCAAAATTAGTCTACTTTGAATGAGTCATATTAATCACCACATTGTAGTGTAGGTTATACAAATTGGTTGAAACAAATGCATAGGTGGGAAGATGCAATGAAATGAAGTATTTTTATTGTGTTTACGATGGGTGGTTCTAATCCACAACAAACGTTTTGCGCCAAGAAAAAGTCTTATTGGTCGAAAATGTACATCAAGGAAATAGGGCTATATGATAAAACCAACCAAAGGAAAAAGAAATAAAAAAATCCTATTTGTCAACCTCGGTGAGTGAGTACCAGTCACGCTGGTGCCTTCTTCTATCAAAAGGGGATTGCTTGACCTTGAAAATGTATGTAAGGTAGAAAAATTAATATTTACACAGTACTATACGATTTGTATTGCGTCATCGTGCAATTTTGGTCATACTTTTTGAAACTTTTCCATTCTCAACTGCCGAGTAATCACACACTCACACACAAAGGTTATCTGACTCTTATTGGCTCCTTCTTTCGCAACTTTTTCCTTTGGGGTTGGTTTTATCATCTACCGAAATAGGGGGTAAGACGTTAAAAATTTGAGTTGTATGTGGAGCTCTAACTTTGGTTGGGCATAAAGTCGAATGTCACCACCGACCCGCTCATTGAAGACCCTCGTCTAGGACCTTGCCAGACATCAACATTACGAACAGAATAGTATAGACAAGTGCACCACTAGTAACAATTTCCTATTGGTCAATTTTCGTTTCATCTATTTTTTTTTCTCGATCAATACAGTTTATCGCAGATCTGCTCAATTGGGATCAGGATGACGCCGAACGTTGTATGGATTTGTTTGCTTTTTGTACAACCCTATTTGAAAAGCAACGTACCCATTCATTCAAACCAATTTCAGTTCAAACCTTTTTGAGTTATTTTAGTTACATGCAAACGAATTTGGTATATGGTACTGATCAATTGCCCGATGTTCTCATCCTCCCTTCTCCAACCAATTTGGAAGGCGATGATGACAAGAAATTAATTGGTTTGGGTATGTGTTTTGAAATGGAATATTGTAGAAATTGGTGTATGTTTAGTAACAACAATAACAGCGGTTGGAGGCAGAGTCACCTTATTATTAATTCCAATTTTGTATAGGATTCTGAATCATCTATTCCCACTGAGATGCTAATGATCTTGAGGATTTGACTAATCCTTATAAAGTCTCAATTTCCGATGATGGCGATATTCCTGACTGTTCATTCTTTATATGGTGCATCCTCGATTGATAACAACAGGAACCGAATGCATAGTGGTATAACTACGGCTAGTGAGTGTAAGCATATACCCAGAGTACTTAAAAGGTATCTTAAGGTATACGCATACCATATATCACTTTTGGCTAAGGTAGATAACCGTGACAAAAAGTCGGGTGGCTTCGTTAATTTTTGCAAACAGTGGCGCTGTCATAAGGATGCCGTCTACTAGCCAAGAAATATCGTTATTCTTCCACGTTTGTGTTACACTTACCAAGCTATCGAAATCGGTCGACTAATATCTATTGTAATGATGAGTAGGTGACAATGTCACCAACGAGAATAAATGAAAGAAATTTCCACGTTGTTTGAAGGTGTACAAAGATAGGTCAGTTTCCCAAATAAAGTCCCGGCCAAAATTCTGACCACCTTTTCGTTTTCTTTCAATCAGCATTTGGGTGAGCCGTATCAGGATTTATTTTTGAACATTAGGCACAACATGCAGTTGTATCCAAGATGACCAATCGTCAAATTTGCAATGACCTCCAATTTCATAATTTACCGTTCTAACACAATTTTTTCAAGTTTACAAAACGAACGGAGTATTTCATTTCTACCCCCTTTTTTAATGTCAATTCAGGTTCATTAATATTCGAATCGTACGTAAGTGGTCTACAAACATTTGCAACGCTCAAGTCAATTTTGGATGAAACCGATTTAGGTGGTCGCTTGTTGATTGTAAGTTGTTGATGTGAATTTGCCACTAATTGAGGGATTATTCTAGATGTAATGCGAACTTGCAAATAATGAAGTTATGAATTTGCCACTAAATTGTGTTGTTGTTGTTCCAAAAAGAATGAACAAATTTATTTATTATTTATTTTATCTTTGCTACTTTGAATGTTTTACAAGCACATACTCTCCCCAATTGTAATATCAGACTTTTTCGTTTTACTGATGCAATCAATAATTAATAATCATTCTCGTTTTTTTTTCTCCGTGTAACTCTGTCATTCAGATACGTGCGATCATTTCTTTGCCGTCCTCTTGTAATGTTTACGTAGTAGTATAGATTTTTTACAGAGGCCAGGGTACTAACCTTGCGCGCTTAAACCCTCCTCTTTTATCCAGATTTGGGACTGGTTAGATTGAACCATTTCTGATCCAAACTAGGCGAAGTTGATCTAAACGTTAGAATATTTTTGATAACAAATATTTGTTTAATTTTCGACATATACGTGGTAAAAATAAAACTATGTTTAAGTCAACAAAAGTAACACTTTACTATTACTATTTTTGACTGAGATACTCCAATGAAAGTAAATTTAGAAACAAATAATAGTGATACTAGCAAATTAATTTTTTTATTTTATGTTTGCTACTTTGAATGTTTTACGAGAAACATCTTTTAGCAGTGGACATTTTAGCGAAGCCGAACGTGGGCCCGCATTTTAGTGCCGATGGTGGGATTCGAACCCATGCCCACTGAGGTCCGAATTCGAGCGCTGTATTGCTAGACCACCCCGGCACGTATGTATACGTTGATGGAAGGCATTTGTTACGCGCCCCCCCCATACGATAATCATCACAATGAGGTCACTAGGCGTTTAATATTCATCAAATTTACTGTAAATAATAAATGTGCAGGGTGTTTCAACCATTCGTTGCTCAGCAAATAAGGTTTGGTCTAAAAAGGGCATGGAATTGAATATATGTATGCGCTGTTGCTGAGGCCAAAACAGCTGTACAGTTGTCCTAATTGACTCAAACCAAGTAGATTTATTAATTGGTATCACTTTTCAACAAATTCCATTATAAAAAAATAATTCATGTATTAACATAAAAATCCTTTATTTGATTATTTTTTCAAAAGAATGCATTCACTACCTACTTATTGAGCAAAAATCAATATGTCGACCTGCCCGCTCTTATCGATCGCATTCACCGACTCTATGCCTACCTATTTCACCAATTCTTTGTTGATTGGTCGAACAAGGACAGTCGGAAAGACGAAGATGAATTTGACAGCGTCCTCGATTTCATTCAATCCAAATGTGCCCATACTTGTTGTCTTACATCTGCCTATCTCGTATGTCTCATTATGCGCTGTATTGTGTTCCACATTTGGCAAGTGATTGACGGGCAATTGACTGACAATAACAAGTTGTTCGAAGTGCTGCGCGCATTTTTCGAAGTGAGATTATATTGTATATTGCATGTGAGGAGAATTTGAGCAATTGGTATGCTATGCTTTACAGGAAACATCTTTTAGCAGTGGACATTATAAGGAAACCGAATGTGGGCGCGCATATAGTGCCGGTGGTGGGGATCAAACTCATGCTCTCCCCCAAGTTTGAATCAAGTTCTCGACCACACCGGTACACACTTTTTATGTTTGTGCAATTAATGGATTTGTTTAAGTTTTTTCCAATTTGGCATGAGAGTAGAATGCAGAGAGTGGTACTGTGATGACAATTCTAATCTTCGGACTAATAGATTTAGGGTTTGGCATTGAAATCAGTGTCTTCTATCAGTGCTTGGACAAATTCATTCATTCATTTTGGTTGGTGACGTGGTCACCTCTTCATTATTTCCCATATTTATACGACATATAAAAGGATCGATTTCGACGGCTTGACAAGCGTAGACAAACGTGGAAGAATAACAAAGTTTCTTGGCTGGTAGACGGCATCATTGTGACGTCGCCACTGTTCGCAAAGATTGACGAGACCGCCTGATTTTTTGTCAGGGTTATCTCCCTTAGCCCAAGGGCTACATATGATATACGTATACCTTTAGATACCTTTTAAGTATCCTGGGTGTATGTTCGCACCCACCCGCCGTAGCGGAAGCCCAGTTATACCGCTGTGTACTCGGACCCTGCTGTTATTAGTCTATACGCCTAGGGGCACCTAGTCCAGGATGCACCACGTGGAGGACTAACAGTCAGGAATATCACCATCATTGGAAATTGAGACTTTATAAGCATTACTCAAATCCTCAGGATCATTAGCATTTTATATAATCACTTATTGGTACAACTGGTTTGATACAACTAGTGAAGTCCTTTCTGTCGACGTGTCCAGAACGCCAGACGCGAGATTAGGAGGCAAAGGATGGGAATTTTTGTTGCCGAGCTGTACTTTCTTGAAATTTCATTAATAGGCTACGTTTGTTGTGTATAGTACGTTTTTTCTTTGGAAGGCGATTTGTTCGAAATGCTTTGCAAATACGCCAATAATAAAGGGTTGACTATGTCACCAACTGACAATAAAAATTATTCATTTCTTGTGTCGTTACTTTTCGATAAAGTCATTGTGAGTTGCTTCGATTATTTATTGTTTGTCCAATCATTATCACGTATTTCTTTAATGTCAAATTGTTTAGTAGTAATATATTTTCTCGACAGGTAGAAATACAAATTCTACATTTCTAATATCCTCTAATTCATATCATCATTTTCCATATTTGTACGGCATAGTAAACGATCGACTTCGATGGCTTCATAAGCGTAGCAAACGTAGAAGAATTACGAAGTTTCTTGGATGATAGACGGCATCCTTGTGACGAGGTCGCTTGATTTTTTGTCACAGTTATCTCTCTTAGTCCAAGGGCTACATATGGTATAGATATACCTTTAAATGCCTCATTGTAGCTGAAGCCCAGTTATATTACTGCGCACTCCGACCTGCTTTTATGTCTGTAGGAACCTAGTCCAGGATGCACCACGTGGAGGACGAACAGTCAGGAATATAATCATAATTGGAAATTGAAACTTTATAAGCATTATTCAAATCCTCAGGATCATTAGCCTTCCCAAAACCCTTTAAGTAAAAATGCGGTTTAAAATTACACTCTTGCCATATTTTTAAAGCACGTTAACACGTCAAAACGATACAATTACATACAATACTTGACTATTAAATTAAAATCGCTAATAAGGATATCACAATTGATCAAGTGGCCATAACTTGTTATAATGTCGCTATTTTGTTATTTCTTTAGCAATATTTACTTTTTGTAAAAGGTCAGGTTACTAATTTTGCACCTTTCTCTACCGGACGTGGGATCAGCTACTGTGGAGTTGTCAAATTCTTAAAGTATTCTCTCGACGTATTTTTCAAGAAATGATACTGGTTTATGAAATGCCTAAGTATTTATTTTTTTATTAACATAAGCTTTAATTCATCAATAGAGGTACATTCAGCATATATACAAACATACATAACATAATTAGTGCCATAAAACAAAACGATACAAAATAAAAACTTAGACAAATTAATTAATTTGTTTAATTATCATGTGATATTAAGTTGTAATCATCAATGTATTTGCTTAACCAGGAGTTTTGAATTAATATAAAAACAACTGTTGACGTAAATTATCGCATCAATTAGTAAACGGAAATAATTGATCTTCCATTGAAAGATAGTATTAGTGGCAGTGACACTATTTTCTGCTCAAGTTGATTTTAAAGCACGTTGAAATCAACCTTGATTCTATTTTTTTTACGTTTAAAATGGTTTTTAGATACATTTTCAAAAAAAGTATTAGATACAAAAGAGAAATTAATTCTACTATTAGATTTTAACGATGATAACATTAATCTGTCAAAACAAATTCTCATTATTTATTGCACAAAAAATAGGATAATAAATATATAAATATAAATAGAATTATGTTTATATAGCCTATTAAGTCAAAAGATAATTGCAAATATATGTAATCATGGCAAATTAAAGTAGCATAGCCATTCGGCAGTCCGTATAAACTGAATGAATGTCGTCAATGAGAATATTACCATTCATTTTTTCATCGTATCAAGCGCCCACAATACGTTTCGGACGTGTCCACTGCCAACAGTGTAGCACATTTGGAACTGTCCACTTCGACACCCCAATCGACCGCTAACAATTGGCGATGTCATTTGAAACTCGAAGTGTTGCAAGTATATTTGGACATGTGGCACTTGAAATGTACTCAACTGGAAGATTTGCTATCGATTGGTCTGTTGCTTCATTTGTCCCATGCGACAAATGTCGAAGGTGAACAGTGTTCGTTTGGACTGCAAACGTATTATCGCACATTCGACTTGAATTTGAACACTGTTCTGCAATGCAGTCGAGGCAAGTCTATGTGTCATTTTTACTCAAGATACTTGTTGTTGAAACAAAAATATCATTTCTATTAAAACCAAGATTAGAATATTTAGGAGTTTGGGGGGCGTTCCATTCTACTACGAAACGTGAACTTCTACTCAAATGGATATGCAAAAGTCTGTTCAGTTTGAGCAAAGCTGTTTAAGATGTTTGAATTTTTGCTATCTACCTTCTGTTGAACGCAATCATTTTGATAACTAACAAAATATTTCAACCATTTCCAGATATTTGTAGCACATTTAACACTAATTGGTCATGTATTTGTGACACAATAGAAGAGAAAGACGACTCAAATGGATTGACCATGTTTTACGAAGAGTGCCAACTGATCCAATCAGAATAGCCCAACCGTTAACCGGATGGACAACGAATAATTTAGATGGATATTGTAGCACGCGAACACAGTTCTTTTATTTATGCTAAGACCCCTGGTCGAAATGAATTACTTAATTGGGCGTCCGACTGCTTACCTTTTATGCAGTTAATAGAGATCACTGGAGAGGTTTAATGCGGGATGTCAATGTCATTTATTGAGTGCACGTTGTAAAAGTTGATGTTTTGCAGGTTTTTGGTAATTTGGACTACCCTGGGTGATAATAACTGGTGTGGGATGTTTATCCCCGATGATGATGATGATGATAAAGTTAAGTGGTTTGTGTTCGTCTATTTTGAGTAATGTCTTAGATACTTCAGTAAAAATACATTCAGGATTATCGGAAACAAAAATAATTAACCTTTTCAGCATAAGCCAAATAAACGAACAACAGAAAAAGTTATACAATGATTGCAAAATCAAAATTTTTAAAGATGTTTAAATGTATTTGCAAAGTTGTTGTGTAAAACGTCCAATAGATTCACTAATTCATCGGAGCACCAACTTTAAGAATTAAGAAATAATAATAATAATAATAATAATGTAAACTAGTGGGCAAGTTTAGACCGATGCGGTGTAAAGCAAATCCTATAGTTTTTGGCATTGGAGAAACATGAATTAATAGTTGAACAAAATTTCCCAATTGGGTTATTTATTTGGGCTGCATTGATTGAGCAACATCTGGACATCTGGCGAAGCTCGAAACAACAAGTAATTGCTTTGACGATCGGAAACGAAACCGAATCAAAAATTGACCCGTTACACTATATTAGGTTATTCACCATTTGTCGTTTATCTTAGATATATGTAACACTTATTAATTGAGGTTTTAAGGGATTATATGTTTTTATAAATGTTTTATTAGTATTGTCAGATTCAGTTGAATAATAAATTTACTAGGTTTACAGGTTGAAGGTCATCCACCCGTAGCTCAGTGGTTTAAGACGCTGGCCTGACACCAGATATGGCGTGGGTTCAAGTTCATGTGTGTGTAAAAACTTGAAAGGTATACGCTGCTGATGATTCCAATTAAGGATGAAACAGCTGTACAGTGCTCCTGGTTGACTGGAAAACCTAGTAAATTTATTATTCAAGTGAATCTGACAATACTAATAAAACATTTATAAAAACTTATTAATTGTGCCGCGGTGGTCTCACGATACAGAGCTTGATTTGACTCTGGGTGGGCATAGGTTGTTAAAATGTCCATTGTTGAAAAGAAAGTTTTCCGTATAACATTTAAAGTAGTAAAAAATAAATGTCCTAATATTTGCTAAAAATAATGGGTCGATAATGGGACTCGAACCCATGTCCATGCACTTTAAAGTCACCTCGGTCTGTTCGACGTCGAATCAACGGGCTGTTATTGTCAGTTTGCCACTGTAACTATAACAACGTCAAGTTATCTGAGGCGATGTTTGGAGATTGGAGTTGTGGACAGATTAGCACATTGTCAAAGTCATGTAAGTGACTTTTTTCCATCTAATCGGCGTCAATTGGTCTAGTTCTGTCGATTTCTTCGTTTTGGCGGGATTTGTTGGGCAAGTGAATAACGAAAATGAAGAGTTTCCATTGTAGTGCCAATCGCCAATTTGACCACAAATTACGCAAATGCAAAATTGATAACCGAAACCATTTTGTTTATTTATTGTTCTATTTGTAAAAAATGTTGTTTATATTGTTTGAATTTGTGCTGTATTTATTATTAAAGTACAAAACAGTGAAGATTTTATTTTTCGATTATGAATTGTATACTATACTATACTATACTTTATGCAGCTTATTTAAATCATTTGTTTGCTGCCTGGATTGTGAAAATGGATTTCTCTCCTACTCAAGTAGTATCTTTGTATCAAGGCATTTGTAACCGAAATTCGGACAAAACAAGTGATAATGATAATAGGAAGGAATTGGCTCTATGCGATCCGGTGCATCTCAGACAAGGTAAGATTATATATATATATATATATATATATATACAAACTGCTTTATTTGCTTTAATATTAACAATTTTAACAACCGGTGTCAACGGAAAATTTGGACGGACATTGTAGAATGCGAACTCAGTTCTTTTATTTATGCTAAGCATCCGTTTGTTTACTCTATGCATCCAACAGAGATCATTGGAGGGGTTTAACTTGGGGGATGTAATTAACATTTAATGTCAGCACATCTCAAGTGTCGTTCTTTAAGTGCACATTATAAAAGTTGACGTTTTTGCAGATGTTTTGGTTTTTGGACTACCCTGGGTGATAATAACCGGTGGGGGGATGTTTATCCCCGATGATGATAATGATGAACAATTTTAACAAATTTTGTAAGTAGCGAACGTTTTACAATAAATATATCTCTATTGTAACGAGAATATACAAACGTCAAGACAATGTACGTTTTCATAACTGCACTATAAATAGCATTTCTTACAAAGCCTATACATGATTGAAAATGGAATGGAAACGTAAACGGTACATTATAAATGCAATCTGACTTATTAGGCTACTGAACACTCAATAAAATAAAATCAATCATGCTTATTCTAAATTTTTAATTTCTATATTTTGATTAAGTATTTCGCATTAATTAGTAAAAGCCAATTATCAAATTTATTAACAATAGATCTTGCATTGAAAGATGGTATTAATGGCAGTGACACTATTTTTCGGTCAAGTTGATTTTAAAGCATGTTGAAATCAACTATGATGATATTTTCTTTTATGTTTGAAATGTTTTTTGGATACATTTCCAAAAAAGCATTAAATGCAGAAGAAAAAATAATTATACTGTTAGATTTTAACGATGATAACATTAATCTGTCAAAACAAATTCTTATTATTTATTGCACAAAAACGAATTATTATTATTATTACATTAAACTTTAATATCTCACTAGAGATACATTCTGCGGAAAATGCATTTTCATCATTAATAAAAATAAATAAATAAATAACAACAAATTAAAAAAAGTAGTAGTAAAATAATGGGAACAAAATGAAATAGAATGAATATACATATAGCCAATACTGTATGATGTCCAAATTAGTTCAAATAAATGCGTGGGTGGAATGATTCCTACTTTGATACGTTTGTTAGAAGTTCAATTTTGTTTTATTCTGCATTGGTTAATATTCTGGATAAGTATGGCAGACATGAGTTTTTGTATTGATTAGTTTTGGCTCTCATGTTTATATAGTTTCCAAATATATATTATTGAAGATACAATTGGATTATATTTTTATAAATGTTCTACCATTATCTTTCTACCAAGCTAAATGCACCGCTTTCTACAGCTGACCATTCAGTAATATGTTGACTTAATATTATATTATTACTTAAATTATTAGTAAGTGATTTATGCATGTGCATGATACATACACTCCAAGTGTAACATCACTGTGATCTGTACTTCTTAAAATCAATAACCTAAAGTTTGTTAATCTGTTTAAACGAAGCTATTGCATACTTTACGTTTAAAATTTTAATTTTGAAAAAAATTGATTTGAAAAGGGTCGAACAAATCACCGAAAAGATTTCAACGATTGTTACAGAGTGGTACTGACATTGCAAACTTATATATATATATATATATATATATATATATATATATATATATATATATATCATGTGACTGAAACAGTATACGAAATGAATATATTTCACAGTTCTTTTCATATTCCTATTTGGAATTACTAAAGGAAACCCAATGCCACTAGTTTCTTGAAGCTGAAACTCATCGTAGTACTTAACAATTCCAACTTTGGTAACTACTCTCAACTGTAATTAATGAAATTTATGAAAATATTAACACGTTATAATATTTTCGAATATTTACCACTGGTTGCTTATTTTAGATATATTTGACTCTTACATATCTCTGGTTTATATATATACATATATATATATATATTTGTCGGAATGGCAGAAGCGTTTATAGGTTAGATGATAAAACCAACCAAGGGAAAAAGTTGCGAAAAAACGAACCAATACTAATAACCGTTGTGAGTTTATGATCACTCCTAAGTTGGAAACAGGAAAGTTTCTCAATGTGTGTGACCAAATTTGCACAATGATCCAAAACAAATCGTATAGTGCTAACCAAATATTGATTTTTCCACCTTACATACATTTTCAAGGTCAAGAAATCCCTCTTTGATAGAAGAATGGACCAACTTGAGTCACACTTATTCACGAAGTTTGACCAATAGAATGAAAAAATTTTTTTTCTACATGGTTATTATCTACCGTTTATAGCTATCGAGTTGAAACGGCATTGATATAGGTTCAACCGGCACCACTGTGGGTCTTCGCTTGTTTTTGTTCTATGTCTATGTCGTTGACCACATTCAAGCAATCAAAACGAAATAAAAGTTCAAACACTAAGATTGTATTAGCCAACTATTTTTATAATTTTCCTTGCAGTTTTATTCTCACTGGTCTACAAACGTTTGCCCTATACATTTGAATTGGATACAGTAATTGCAAGTGTGTGTTGGATAAATTTTGAATTGTGGCTAACCCATTGCGAGGTAACTAATCATTACTATGAATAATGAATGACATGCAAACATTTTTAGTATGATGATTATTAGGATTGTTGACTTAAATACTATCGTAGAAAGTGACATTTAGCACACACACACAAAATATATAATTTATTCATTTTGGTTGGTGATGTGGTCACCTCTTCATTATTTCCCATATTTTTACGACATGTAGAACGATCGATTTCGATGGCTTGACAAGCGTAGACAAACGTGGAAGAATAACAAAGTTTCTTGGCTGGTAGACGGCATCCTTGTGACGTCGCCACTGTTCGCAAAGATTGACGAGGCCGCCTGATTTTTTGTCAGGGTTATCTCCCTTAGCCCAAGGGCTACATATGATATACGTATACATTTAGATACCTTTTAAGTATCCTGGGTGTATGTTCGCACCCACCCGCCGTAGCGGAAGCCCAGTTATACCACTGTGCACTCGGACCCTGCTGTTATTAGTCTACATGCCTGTTGGCACCTAGTCCAGGATGCACCACGTGGAGGACTAACAGTCAGGAATATCACCATCATTGGAAATTGAGACTTTATAAGCATTACTCAAATCCTCAGGATCATTAGCATCATTAAAGCAAGTTACAAAAAGATTACGTGATGGGTACTAATTTGAGAACCAAATTCACCAAAATTCAAATACGAATGCACTCTACACATTGTTAATAAAAAGCATGGATTGTGTCAAAATACACCAGATTTTTTTTTTCTACTTTAAGTGTTTTTCAAGAAACATCTTTCAACAGTATGGACATTTTAGCGAAGCCAAACGTGGGCCGGTGGTGGGATTCGAACCCCATACCCACTGGGGTCCAAGTCGGGTGCTGTACCGCTAGACCATCCCGGCATGACTTGTGCGTGATTGTGGTGATGTTCACAACCTGGAGATAGCACATGGATATGGTCAAGGAACATGGTAATCAGACGGAAATAATTATAACTTATTGCGCATTTGGGGGATATGCGTATAGCTCAAATAGTGATGGAGGCTATATTACCACAAAGTATATAGGTCGATTTATTTTCGGTTTGTAGTTTTCTATCGTACATTTGGATGGTTACTATTGTTTCCTGATAATGGGACAATTGTCGAAGGTGTATGATTTTATAATTTATTGTATTTTAAAATCGTCAGATTCACGGAATAATACATATACTTGGTTTGAGCCAACTAGGAGCACTCTACCGCTGTTTCATTCGTGTTAGGAATAATCAACAGCGCATTTCTTACGCGAACTCAAACTCACGCCTTTTAGGGTTTGAAATAATTGAGGTATGGCTGGTTGACTCAAATTCATGGCTGATCTAACTGATAAGTGCAAAGGGCCAGAACGTAACGTTATCAGTTTGTGTTTCTTATGAGAAGTATAAATATTGCCAAATAGTGCCATTCTATCAAACTACGGCAAAGAAATGAAGGTATGAGATGACGGAGTTGAGTGAAAGCCAAAATTTAAAAGCACAATCACCTGGATCGATCTTGTTGCTCCATGCAAAGATAGGTATATTCCAAATCACGTGTACTTTTCATCATCACTTGCAGCTGATTTATTGAGTCAGTCAACCATGCATGTTGTTAGCGTTAATTTACCTCATCTTATTTTTTAGAAAATTAATCACCTGATTGCAAGTATTGATTTTTTAAAACATCTGAGCACAGCTGGTGCCATGATTGGTCAAGGTTTGGCCAGTCTTATGTGGCAAAAGGGCCTGATTCATTGGATCGAAATTATGTTGACCAAATTGCAAAAGAATAAAAAGGTATGTTCTGAATTATCGATTGATTGTCAAACAATTGGAAAGTATCGAGTTGTGTAATTTGTTCGATTTTGCATTGAAATTGCTTCCAGGCGTCTTTTTGGTTGTCTTCCGTAGCCTTAGTAAGGCGTAACTGCTACTTTTGCAAATCTGCCAGAAATGATATAGTCGGTTACGGGCTTTTAGTAGTCCACAATATAAGATTGATGTATCTGTACTCGTAAAAAGCCCCTGATCTTTTGCTACAACCCAAAATATTTAAATTGTTTCTTTTCATTCTGTCGAATAACTTGGTCTAAGCTGTCCACTACGAAAAATTATGCCTACATAGCATATTTCCACACTGGTCAACTTTTTCACATAGAGCTTCGTTTTGGCTTCTACTCAACCCTATCATTTCAGTCGTGTTATCACTTTTTTGCCAGAATCGTGTCTTATTATTATTTCCATAGCAATAGAGGTTGCTAACCTTGAACTCAAACGGTCATCTTGTGACTGGTTAAATTGGTCCATTTCTAGGTTTGTGATTTGTACATTAAATTTTTCGCTTTGAAGGTTCTGCATATTGGATGGGGAACTTTTATTCGGATTTTACCGAATTATGTCATCGAAATCAGATTGCTTTCACTTTTTTCTAGAGGTTAGTGTCCCCTCTTGCTGTATGTTTGGTAATATTTTTAACAAAAGTGACATGACTAATTTATCGGTCAGCCTTACCTCCATTTCTTCTAATGTATTACTTTTCAACAAAAAATATTTTTAAAATTGCATCGTCATCATCAAGGATAAACATCCCCCACTGGTTATTATCACCCAGGGCAGTCCAAAAAACCAAAACGTCTGCAAAAACGTTAACTTTTGTAGTGTGTACTTAAAGAAGGACACTTGAAGTGTGCTGACATTAAATGTTAATTGCATTCCTAGTTAAACCCCTCCAATGATCTCTGTTGGTTGCATCGGGTAAACAAACGGACGCCCATTTAAATAATTCATTTGGACGAAGGGGGTTAGCATAAAATTGCAGTCTGTTTGTGAAAGCTGTTTCGTTAAAAATTACAATAATTTTAAGAATTGTCAAATGACAAACGTTTTTGTTTGTTCTTGTATGTAGATTAAGATCGAAATTGAACATTGTAGATGATTGGCATATTAATTTAATTTATGTAATTGTTTTATATATAATATGATTATTGATTATTTCAAATTAAATGACAATTTTAAAATTACTTTTTACATAATTCTGTTTTATTGATTCCAACACTTTTCTACTAAAAAATGACGTAGTTAATTTTTTATTAATTCTCTATCCACACGTCAAACGATTGCTTCCAATCGTAACAAACGTGTGGGATTAACGCATGTTTTTGCCTAATTGACAGTATCATTGTGTCGACAGCACTGTTTGCAACGATTGACGAGGCCGCCTGTTTTTTGCCAATGGCTGCCTATATAGTTTACGTGTATCTTAAGATACCTTTTAAATTTATTGATAGTTTACTTGCATACATCTACCAAGAAGGAAGTCTAGTTTTACCGCTCTGTATTCGATCCTTGTTAGCCTGAGACGAAGATGAATTACATGGACGTACGGATTATTACCATCATTGAAAATTGAGACTTATATGAGAATCATTAGTATTCTAGCTTTAAATGTTTTATGTTGAAAATGTGTGTTAACGGTTTTGAGTAAATATCGACACAATTGCATATTAATAAGCAATATACTAAACGTTTTGTAGCAGAGTAGGTTATCGACAAGAGATCTATCCCCGGACTGAAGTGTGATATCCACCTCTGACTCCGTTCGGCATTTCTAAAATATTTTAAAAACCATATATATATATATATATAATATTATACAAAATATTATACAACAATTACAACAAAACAACAACAACAATAACAAAGTCTCGTTGGCATTAAATATTCTGCAAATCGAAGATTGCGCTTTCTTTCGGCTTTCACTCAACCTTGTCATCTGGTAACTTTGTCATCCAGAAACGTTGTTGTTTGCCGGAATGGCGTTATTCTTCATTGTTTCCGCAGCAGTATTAATTTTTACAAAAGCCAGATTGCCAACCTTGCGCTCAAACCCTCCTCCTTTATCCAGGCTTGGGACTGGCTAGATTGAGTGATTTCTAATCCAAACTAGGCGGAGTATATATATATATATATATATATATATATATATATATATATATATATATATATAGTTTCTCTTATAACAGGCTTAGATAACCCATGATACAAATTATACATATATCTGTGAGGATTAACTGGTGGCGCATTTGATTCTGTACAGTGCTAACATATTGCCTTGTACATTTTTATAGAACTTCTACTGGTTGTTTATTTTTAAAAACCTTTTATTAAACACTTATTGATTTTTAATAAAAATACAATTTTGTGTTCATCTTTTTAAAGATTTTTCGTATTTTATTTTGCATGTTGCACCAGTATTTTGAATCATTTCCAACACCAATAATGTTTGAAACGGTAATCAACGTATATGATAGGCATAACATTATTTCTCAATATTGTTTTATTTAACAACAATCTAGTAACTGATTTAATTGTCTTTGTTAAGGATCGCAATACATATTCTCAAATTACGGAAGTATCCATATGTTTGGTCAACTTTTTCAAAATTTACTCGCGGGTAAGTGATTATTAATATTAATTTAAAATTATTAGTCACAATTCTATAAAATGTGTAATATCGATACATGTAGATTTCGTGTTGTATGTTAGTTGTATTTGAGTGACATTAGTGCAATTACTTTCAAATTGTAGATGCTTAAAAACCGATACCTGGAAAGGCTTTTGCTCAAGATACACTATCCAATACTCGTTAATTAACGATACTTAGTTTTTGGTTATTTGCCCAAATAGCGGTACAGCGCTCGACTTGAACCTGGGAGGGCATGGGTTCGATCCCAACCACCGACACTAAATACGGACCCACGTTCGGCGTGGCTAAAATGTTCGCCACGGAAAGATGTTTCCCCTAAAACGTTCAAAGTAGTAAAATTGAAAGTCAGTTACATTATACCATAATCAATTCAATATAATTATACAAGCTAGAATATTTAAATCAACCTGTGAATGCAGCTCACAAGTCACTAAAATGTGATATTTGAAGAAAAAATCGATAATTATTATGATTCATAATAATTATGACTGGAAAATTTTAAAAATTAGATCGTTCAGTTGTTTTTATTACTTTTTTTGCAATTTGAATATACTACAATTACTGCCTTTTACAAAACAATTTCATTGGTCCAACCAACATAACGATACGCAATGATGCGATCAGGAATTTGCTTATTATTATCATCATCATCACATTTCAGGCTTCCGACCGCGCTGAAATGATTCCCGTATTTTCAGTCGAACACGAATGGATACTTCAAAATAGTCCTCCGCATCCCGATTCTATCAGTACCAATCCAAGTGAATCGGATCTGTTTGGCTGGACAGATGACGATCCCAAACCCAAATCAAATTTTCCTAATTTGGACTGCAATTTTGTCGCCGAACTGTCCGTATCGCAGCCCGTTCAGCCAAATCTATCCATCCAGTCGTGGGAACAAGTGGTTATTGTGTCTGCTGCAATGATCGTTTTTGGTTATCCGCGCAGACCGGATTGCACCGATCATCGATCTGTCAGCAGTTATCCGAAAGCGTATGCGGTTCACAACTTTTTTCCTCCCCAGGTATTGATCGATTGATTGATAATGTTGGTCACCTCTTCGCTACTTCTACATTTAAACAGTAGATCAAACAAAATTGACTCCAGTAGTTTGATTTGTCTCAAACGGCATACAAATTGACAAGGCTGCTTGATATCAAGCATACTTTGAGCGTATCTTTGCATTCATCCATCAAGGCGGACGTACAGTTATAGCTCAGTACTTTCTATCGCTGATCATTCATTTTTCTTTTTTTTTGGATTGGTAACCTGATTGCCTATTCATTATTTTCCAGATTTATAAGGCCTATAAAACGATTAACTCAGATAGTTTGATAAACGTTACAAACGTAGAAGAATAACGAAGTTTCTTGGCTGGTAGACGGCATCCTTGTGACGTGGCCACTGTTCGCAAAGATCAACGAGGCTGTCTGATTTTTTGTCAGGGTTGTCTCCCTTTGCCCAATGACTACCTATACTTTAAGATACCTTTTAAGTACCTTGGATGAATGCTTGCACCCACCCACCGAAGCGGAAGCCCAGTTATACCGCTGTGCACTCGGTCTCTGCTGTTATTAGTTTCGATGCCTGTAGGCACCTAGTCCAGGATGCACCACGTGGAGGGCGAATAGTCAGGACTATCAGCATTATTGGAAATTGAGACTTTATAAGCATTGACTCAAATCCTCAGGATCATTAGCATCCCATGTTAATCTAAAATTCAAAATGCTCAATTATTGCAATCATTGGAAATTGACAGTTTACAAGCATTACTTACATTCTGTATAATTAGGTTAATCTCTTCATTAATTTCCAGCTTTTCAATAAACGTCAATGATTTCTATCCATTGTATATGTTTAAGCGAAATAATTTGTAGATTGTAAACGAATGCAATGTAATTAAGAATTTTAATCATTAAAAAGTGCATTCTTGTGTTGGCACAACGCTTTACAATGGTTGATGTTTGTTGTTTGAAAGTTGTACGGACCATTATATTGTCATGACAAGGCAATATGGCGGGCCGTTGACGGTAGATTCAAAGTAACGGCACGTCCTATACGGTTTGAAATTAGCAGCGTTGTAGGAGCTTCCGGTATGTTACTGAATGAAGTGACAATGGCCTTTAAAGACTCTCTGAAATGAACCGCAAACATTTTTTGTACTTGTTGGATGTACCACAAAATACGACAGGTTTTCTTCCTTATCGATGAATTCCCATTTAGTTCAAGCACGTGACTTTAATGTGCCCCTTGTACTCCTTTTTTTCCTAATAAAAAAAGTTCCGTCGGGTTAAATGTTTAATCCGCCTGATGAGTCTCGAAACTGGTTTTACTTGTCAGTGACTTGTGGGGGATGTAAGAGTAGTTCAGAAATAGTTGAAATTTCTCATTCCCATCAACAGCATAAAACTTTAATTGAAATGTAAACCAACAACAAAATAGAAGCATAAAACGCTGCATAATGGTTATATATCATAAGTAATAGCATGGATGCATGTTAAAAATTTAAAACCTACCTATTAATAAGGGAAAGTTAGCTTTGGGGATTTTAGTATAATTATCATTCTTGTTGCTATGGAAATACAAATATGACAGGGCATAATTGTATTGACCTTACAAATAAATTGTGTTTACACACGTTAGACTGTTTTGATGTCGATAATGGGTCAACATTGGGAACACAAAGCTTATAGTAACGATAAAAATAAAGACTTTGTGAATTTATTAGTTTATTGAAAATGGGTAAGAGTTTAGTGCGATATATATATAAATATATATATGAATGATTGAAAAAATAATAGTTAATTAAAAAGAAGGAAACAGTAGTTTATGAAAAGCTAATAACATAACTAACTCATGCTTTATTTTAAACCGTGTTCAATAAATTGAAGACTATATCATCTATCCACTGTGTAAAATATTAAAACAGCAAAAACGATAAGATTATTTATGTTTTCTACTTTGAATGTTTTGACGGGAAACGCATCTTTCAGCAAAGCCGAACGTGGCCCTGCATTTTAGCGCCGGTGGTGCGATTCCAGCCCATACCTACCCCAGATCCAAATCGAGCGGTGTACCGCTAGACAACTCCGGCCTACTTACTTGTCAAAGATAAACCTCGTAGGTTCACAAATTCATGTGTACCATCGACCGAATATTCTCTAACGGTGTACTAATGGCCTTGTTGTCAGCTGACTATATAGACCATTTTGTCCTTTTGTGTTGATTAATTTGTGTACGTACAGTAGGTGAATGTGTCCGCGTTAAAATCAATGAAGTATGGTTGATTATCTTTCGTAACACACACAAATTTCTATGTGCATAATTATCCAATTGACTGCCGAACAGTGTTGTTTGCAGGTCGTGCGCACACACACACATATATATATATATATATATATCCATTCATACGCGATTACGTATATACAAATAGACACACGCACACAGCAACATTCTCTAAACGACAGTCAACTGGTGGCGCAACTTGCAGAGCTCGTACAAGACCAACACTACTTAATTAATGGTTTTTTAAGGGATTATTTGTTTTTAAATTTGTTATATTAGAATTGTTAGATTTACTTGCATAATAAATTTACTAGGTTTTTAAGTTAACCAAGATCACTGTACATTTGTTGCATCTTTATTTGCAATCATCAGCAGCTCATGCCTTTCAAGTTTTACACACACACATGAACTTGAATCCATGCCCTATCTGGTGTCAGGCCAGCACCTTAAACCACTGAGCTACGGATGGATGATCTTGGACCTGTAAATTTATTATTTACTGTAAATCTGATCAATTCTACTTAATTATGTTAAGCATATTTAAAAGTTACTAAAATGTGATTCAAACATTACCTTAGCAGTATAAATTAAAAAATTAAATAAAAATCAATATTTTTTCTACCAAAAGACTGAAAAATTATTATATCATAAGTATAATGATATATGATAGTTGTTACACATTTTAAATATTTTAGGTAATATTCATTGATTTCCATAATTTCCTTTAAGTGTTTCAGTTAGCGGTTCTTACGTTTTCCGACCTAATGTTTTGGAATTTCATTTTGCATTACATAATCCAATTTTCTTAATAAAACAATATTTTTCTTAAGCCGTTTACATTGTATTTTAAAATAATTGCAATTATATATCGAGGTTTGTTTTGTATGGAGAAAATTGGACAAATATGAAGTTTTGCACTTCATATGACTAAAAAATATATTGATATTAAAATTATAATTAAAATTGTAGAAATATTGATTAGAACATTGTTGCTATCAAGTGCCTTATTCTCTAAAACATCACCTTATTGTTCTGAATGAAGTGTAAGGCTTTAACTATTTTAATGCTACTTCGTACCTTAAGTTCACAACAGTTTTCACTATATAACACAATGAATAAGGTCAAACTAGTAGTGGTGATAGTAATAACTATTATTATCACTTTTTATTAACGATTTATTATTGGCAATTCTTTGTTTAAAACCTTGGGTTCCCTTTACAATTCCGAACAAAAATAATGGAAGACGTAAACTGTGAGATGAATTCATTTCGTATATTCTCGTCAGTCACAAACAAAACACCGAGTTAATTTTACTGATTATTTTAAAGTGTTGATAACTTCTCAAACTGTTAATATGTTTAAAAACACTTGAATCTGTGTACATTTACACATTAAAACCCCATTTTGTGCACAAAAACAATGTTTAACTTCACTAAATTTAGCGTGGACTTAACATATGCATGTTGGGTATACATGTATGTATGCATGTGTAGTTATTAATGTTAAGTTAGTTACATAATATAATTTTATGTATATATATATACTGATTCTTTATTTGTTTGTGACTGAAGAGAATATATGAAATGAATTCATCTCACAGTTTACGTCTTCTATTATTTTTGTTTGGAATTCTTTGTTTATGTACCATGTATATGCTGAATATATATCCAGTATCAATATTATAGGCTGTAATAACAGTAGAAGTAGTAATAAACATTGCACTGCTGATGTGCTACAAGAAAAGTACGAAACATTTTTAACACACATTGTTTATTTATCTGTCACATTCAGTTTAGATACCCCAGTAGATATTCATTCAGTACATGAACACATTTTCGCCATTAGTCATCACAATACAATGATGGCAATGCGCTGTCTTAAAATATTATGCTTTTAACTAAGTGAATTTATAATACACATGTGATTAGTGAATGTCGTTTTTAAAACATTGAAAATTGTCACATGCTTAAAATCACTTAAAAAATTGGAACAGACGTTTTTCACCTTTTGTCGTCATACATTGTAGAAACGGTAAAACAAAAATACAATGATATGATGGTTAGCGTATACTAATGCATCTATATATTTCAAAATCATTATACTTTGGGTGAGTCATTTTCTTTTAAATGTTCATTTAAGTTGAATGTTTTGACAGGAAACGCATCTTTCAGCAGTAGCGAAGCCGAACGAACGTAGGCCAGTGGTGGAGATCGACCTCACCCAGGTTCGAGTTGAGCGCCATACCGCTGGACCACCGTGGCATGGTTTCCAACCTTCGTCTTCTGTATCACTTGAGTATAGAAATGGTCACGTGGTTAAGACATCAGGCTACAAATTTATTACTATTATCTCATGCAATTCTATTCCACGATAGCTGTATCGTCCTTCAATAATACTTTGCAGGACCTACACGCTTTACTTGCACCAACCAATCCAAACTGGATAAGTGTCGCTATGAATGACCAGCAGCAGCAACAGCATCATCGACAAGACAACGGCTTGACATTGAATCGACGTTTGTTCCTTTCGTGGCTCATCGATCAATCGGTGGGCTACTTGGCCGACAAACAGCAAACATCGGACCAAGCGGTTTTTGATGCTGTCCAAATCTACCGTTGCTTCAGCGGAGCTGCTCAAACACTGGCTGTCCATTGGGCATTCCCCGCCGACCTTGTTCCTGTCCAACATGTTTTGTCGTTGTTCGAAGCCAATATGGACGAACAAGCTGAATTGGTAAAACAAATAGCGTCCATCCGAGGGCCAATGATTTTTGTATTCTATTGTGTTATTAGGTTAAGAGCGCAGCGTTGTGTTAAGTCCAAAGCCTTGCGACTATGTTTGTGTGTATAGATATGATTGGACAAACAAAATGATGGCGAAAAGCGGTCAATAGATATGTACTGAGTTGTAAAAAGGATTATTAGAAATACGGTGGAATCATGTTACAGTATAGTACGTTTTACGATACAGCGCTCGACCCGAACCTGGGTTCGATTTCCACGACTGGCACCAAATGCAGACCCCTGTTTGGCTTCACCAAAGTGTCCACTGATGACAGATACGTTTCCCGTAAGATATTTAAGGTATATGTATTTATAGCTTGATTTTTGGCGCCTGTTGAGATAGAAAAGTAGCTACATTTTAGTTCCAGTAAGCATCAACGAAATTAGAATCATGCTTGTGGGAGAAAGTTTAGTGCTGAAAGGACGTTCCACGATTGACAGACTCTCAACTAAGTTTTGGAAAGCAGGTAGGGTAATATTACTATTCGATTAGGAAATTGAAAATGAAGATAAAAATGGAGCAGATATTAAGAGGTGAATTGGCAATGGGTGATAAAACAGTAATTGTATCACAAATCATATGAAACTGACAACTTGACACATACGTGCTACTACTTTCATTGTCAGGTCAACAGACTTTTGTGCATGTGAATGCTCTCCTGATTACCACTAGCAACAACGTGAAATATTAATGAATAATAGGACAAATAATACTTGATAAAAACCATCTCTTACATTATAAAAGCGAATGTAGATAGTTTTATTTAAATAACAAATGATACATGGTTCATCGCAGGACTGACGCTAAGGTGCGTCCTCAAACTGATTGATTAACCCGTTGGGATCTATCCCACCCACCCACTCCCCCAACACATTCAATCAATCTATTTTCACACCAATCGTGTTTTCAGTTTTTGCCAAAAGTTCAGGATCCAACAATTATGGCCGTCCGATTGCTATTCATCGTAGGGCGCCGAGTAGCTTGGATGTTTTACGGACCAAACGCCACAAGTCAACAGCTGTTACGTTATCGCGTCTACTCCACCTTGACACTGGAAACATGGCTGCGCGGTCTGATAAATGTAAGTTGCTTCTGGTTAGTTTTAATACGACTACTACATTCAGCGCTACATTGTGTTGGGAAACTGTTTAGTCAGCCTGTAGTATTCAAGTATTAATCCTCTTACCCCTAAAAAACAGGTCACTGTAGATTTATTCCTGGTGGCAGCGGGTCAAGTGACTCCAAACGAGTATACATGAAAATTTAAGCATCGTTCTAGTCATTATATTCATTAATAATCTAACCTCACAACATAGAATTGATTAGTTACAATCAGATCACTACTTCCCTAAATAAGATCTCTCTATTGGATCTGCTTACGCAATTTTATGACTGTAATACTGTTAACTTGCCGGGGTGGTCTAGCGGTATAGCGCTCGATTTGGACCTCGGTGGGCATGAGTTCGAATCCTACCACCGGCACTAAAATGCGGGCCCACGTTCGTCTTCGCTAAAATGTTCACTGCTGAAAGATGCGTTTCTTGTAAAACATTTAAAATAATAAACACAAAGAAAATAAGTGATATTCAAGAAATTCACACTACTTTTCTTAAGTTCATAGTTCTTACGAAAGAGTTACTTTGCCTGCTTTATCTTACTAAAACAATTATTAAACCCGTATATGAAGTGCCGATACTTAGATTATATGGGAGTTTAGCTACTAGCATTCGTGGAATACTGCAGCACATAAACTTTAATACGTAGCTAGAATTAGTCATGGTTTTTTATCGGTAATATCTATCAAAAATGGAGTTGAAATGCTTATCTTATTTTACCTGCCTTTTGGCCTACAGTGCTCCAACACACACGGACATCCAGTTCCATCCACCATCCACGACTATGGTGCCGATTTTAGTCATTCAACGTCTTTGATGAATTTGAAAACGATTATTTCACTAATCGATTATGTAATGCAACACTTGCCGGAACACGCCAGTCAAATGCACATTGCTCAGGAGCTGTGCGATTTTGTCTATAAGATTAATTCGCACAGCAGTCAGTGATGTGTTGTCGCTGTTTTTTCAGCTCCGTCTTTCCTCAGCTTTTTTATTTTTATATTTTGGATTGTGCACGATGATCTGTTTATCAATAAATAGTATTGTTGTATTTTTTCAATTTTACTTTACTTCATAGTAGTGTGACTAGAATTGTTTGTTGGCGAGAGGGAATGTGGTGCAGTCAATGTTTTTTGGAGTTGCGCACGTCCAATTTCATCAAAATACATCCATCCCAAAGCCTTGTCTAAGAAACGAGTGACGAGATGTATTGTACAATTTCTTTGCACTTTTTTCCATCTTGTCAATAAAAATAAAAAGGTTTCTTGGCTTAAGAAAACGGTGATTTTGTTACGGCACTAGTACTGATCGAATTGCTTGATTTCATGGCATAATTAAATTCTTTGCGCTAAACGGATCTAGATATACATTCATACATCCATCCGTCAATGCAAGAACTCAGATATATACACAGCAGGTTGCAAGCATATACAAAGGATACTTAAAAGGTATCTTGCGTATACCATATGTAGTCGTTGGGCTAAGGGCTGCAAATCTAACAAAAAACCAGGCGGCCTTGTCAATCTTTGCGAACATTGGGACCGTCACAAGGCTGTCATCAATTAGCCATTATTCTTCTACATCTGTTTCGTTTATCAAGCCATCGAAGTTTATCGTTTAATATAGAAAATAATGGAAAGGTGATCATTAGCGGAAATTGGGACTTTATAAGCATTGCTCATGTCATCCCCCACATCTTCATTGATCAACATGAAACGAAACAGATTAAATATGTTTCGATTCCAAACCATAGCAGTCGTCTATGATGAACTATTTAACCGTATTACATCAATTTTCTTATCTCAATGTTTGACAATACGATAGAATAATTTAGTTTTATGCAAATCAACCAGTGATACTTCCACATCCTATATCGAGAAGGCGTTTGATAAAATCATTTCGACTTACGAAATTCTCTATTAACAATTTATCATCATCTGCACGTCGAAAGCTTTGTAACTTGAAATTCAAAAAGAGTTGTTAAACACACCAATACGTTACATTTACAATTACCAGAAAGTCTTTCGATTTACCTGCATTGAACTTATTATTCTGGCATAAGATTACTACTTCTGTAACAATTGGAGACAACTGATTCTGGTAGTTAAATGAAGCGGAACTATTCCTTCAAGTTGTATCAGACAAGTCAAACAATTGAAAAAATGATACATTTCGCTCTGGTTGACAATCCTAACATTGGACAGACCGGCAATATAGCATGACAGTTTTGTAACATCTTTAGTAATCTGATTTCAAAAAGGCTGAGTGACCGCTTTCACTAAATTTGGTACAATTTGTACAATCGTCGTTGCTTTGCAATAAAGGTTGTGTTCATTGATGCTAGAATCGTGATCTAACGTCTATACTGATTACGTAAAGTAGTAAATAGGAACGCAGTGATCGGACGGCAATTGCTTATTGCCAAATCGACAGAATCGAACCACGGAAAAACAAAGTACCGAAAGTTGTCAATGGCGTGAGAACATCGGTGTATCGATTTAGGTTACACATCCCATTTACGACTTTTAATATAACCAACATTCAATTCAAACCCATTGTCGAGAAAGGCTAGACTGGAGTCGTATCTAACCAACCAAACGCCCAAAGAAAATTGCAAACCTACAATCGCTTCTGCTCTTAAGTTACCCGGAACAGTCAATCCAATACAAAACATAGCCATTGTCTTTTAAAACAATTTTATCTATGCAAAATTGTGGTCTAAAAACAAAACAAGTCGAAATTAAAAAATACAAAGAACAATGTGAAAAGAATTCGTCGCCATGTGGAAAGTAGGACACAGTGGGAATCACAGACGAATGAATGGACATGGTGTTGGCAAGTGACAGACGTCAAAACATGTGTGTGTGTGGATGGAATGACGACGGTGATTTCGTCCTAGTTGGGTAGGTGAGCGACGGACATGCGACCACGGATGATAGTTACTGCGCTCACCAGTTGGCACTTGATATAGTCATATTCGCCGGTCGCATTTGGGGGAAAGAAATTGGTCAGGAATTCGATGTTACTCAACAGTCGAGGTGGATTGGCCTACAGTGAAAATAGGAAGAAGATGGTTATGGGTTGGTTACAATTCATAGAACTGTAACACTGGTGGATTATGCCATGCTCTAGTCGAGATGACTGTCAAAAGACTGAATCCATGTAAGAACTGAAGGTCTAGGGTCATACGTAACTTCATCATCCTGGCATTGGGAGAGCATTCGTCTCAAATTGGTTTTTTATCGAACTGAATGCAGCACAGTAGAGCTGTTCTTAGAACGTCGTATAAACAGCATGACAACGCTACTGTATAACAACGTACTTGTCATTACTGAGACATAGTGTCTTATCAGTAAGAACTTCCTCTATAGACTTCATCATTTTGGTTGGTGACGTGGTTACTTCTTCATTATTTTCTATATTTGTACGGTATATTATATCACATCAATAATATTACTATTAATCTTTGCGCGATGGTCTAGTGGTACATTTTTCATTCATTTTGGTTGGTGACCGGTCACCTCTTCATTATTTCCCATATTTATACGACATAGCAAACGATCGATTTCGATGGCTTAATAAGCGTAACACAAACGTAGAAGAATAACAAAGTTTCTTGGCTGGTAGACGGCATCCTTGTGACGTCGCCACTGTTCGCAAAGATTGACGAGACCGCCTGATTTTTTGTCAGGGTTATCTCCCTTAGCCCAAGGGTTACATATGGTATACGTATACCTTTAGATACCTTTTAAGTATCCTGGGTGTATGTTCGCATCCACCCGCCGTAGCGGAAGCCCAGTTATACCGCTGTGCACTCGGACCCTGCTGTTATTAGTCTAGATGCCTGTTGGCACCTAGTCCAGGATGCACCACGTGGAGGACTAACAGTCAGGAATATCACCATCATTGGAAATTGAGACTTTATAAGCATTACTCAAATCCTCAGGATCATTAGCTTCCATTACTCAAATCCTCAGGATCATTAGCTTCCCATTACTCAAATCCTCAGGAATAAATATGGGAAATAATGAAGAGGTGACCACGTCATCAACCAAAATGAATGACTTACTCAAATGAATACATTTGAAATACTAATGATTTTGAGGATTAAAACAATGTTTATTCATTTGATTAGTGACGTAGTCGCCTGTCCATTCTTTCTATCAGGCATGCAAAGGATCGAGTTCGATGGCTTGATAAGCCTAACAAACGTAGAAGAAAAACAACGTTTCTTGCCTATAGGCGGAAGCCTTGTAACGGCGCCACTGTTCGCAAAAATTGACGAGGTCGTTTGAATCTATCAGGGTTCTCCCTTAGCCCAACAACTACATACAGTATACATACACCTTAAGATACCTTTTAAGTATCCAGAGTGCATGTTCGCACTCACCCATCGTAGCGGAAGCCCAGTTATACCGCTGTGCACTCGGACCCTGCTGTTATTTGCCTAGAAGCACCTAGTCCAGGATGCACTACGTGGAGATCGAAATCAGGAATATCACCATCATTGGATTGAAACTTTATAAGAAATAGTCAAATGCTCAGAATCATTGGTATTCCATACTAATAGCATTAATAATAAAAAGTTGGAAAACGTACAGACCACAGAATGAAAAGAATTAACAATCTACTGCATTAATGATCACCAAGAGGTTGATTATAAATTGTTTTCCAAAGATATGTAGCACTAAAGTATCAGTCTGGAAAAGAAAGACGGTTGTCAAGCCACCTGATGAGTCCATTTAAAAATAACCAATAATAATATAACAATCATCATAGATAATTTATGAAAAACTCAAGCTATATTCACTATAGTCATCAATAAAAATAATCAATAAACTCACGTGATATTCATCGATTAGGCGTAATTCGGATTGGGCTACATCGATGGGCAAAATTTTGTGAAATTCTTCTGAAATGCTCAAATCAGACGGATTAATTGAAGTACGCAATATAGCCAGTTCACGATAGAATAGGCTGTTGGAAAAAATAGTGGTATAGTCCGTGATACAATAGCTATTTTAAGCTTGCCAATCAATACAATATTTGTCACTGCCTGAAGTAAAGCATCAAAATGTTGGTTCTACATAGTATTCATTCATTCATTGTGGTTGGCGACGTAGTTACCTCTTCATTATTTCTATACTTGTACAGTATATAAAAACGATCGATTTCGATGGCTTGACAAGCGTAACAAACGTAGAGGAATAACAAAGTTTCTTGGCTAATAGACGGCATCCTTGTGATGGCGCCATTGACGCCGTCTGATTTCTTATCAGAGTTTTCTTCCTTAGCCCAAGGGCTACATATGGTACATGTATATCTAAAGATACTTTCTAAGTACCCTGGGTGTATGCTTGCATCCAAAATGGAGGCCAAGTTATATCACTGTGCACTTGGTCTCTGCAAAGTTAATCTAGATGTTGAAGGGCACCTAGTCAACAATCAAGGATATTATCATTACTGGAAATTTAAACTTGATTAGCATTACTTAAATCCTCAAAACCATTAGCATCCCATCTACATAGTAATCAAAATGTTAATTATTGAAATTGGGGTTGTATTAGCCATTAATCTAAATGCCAAAAACCTAACATTGTTTCAACTTCATTGTTAAAAATCACAACTGTAATTTTTCATTTTATAATTTTAAAAAAATACGGCTTAATTTTCAGTAATCGAAAAAATGTTTTCCCTTTACAATTGACTTTAAAAACGGCTGAATTTTTGGAAATCGTATTTTACGGTTAAAAAAACTAGTTGATTTCAATACAATATAAAACATTCTTTTTTTTAAAAAATAGTGACATTTGAATGAATCTACTGCATATTACTTTTTATTATATCCTCACACATTGAACTAAAAATACCATCGCTTAAGGTATTTGTGATACAATTTGCTACAGTACGAATATTTTTCATTATATACCAACCTAGAAAATTGCTTATTAATTATGAGTTTTTATCCAACCATTCGGAGTAACTGAAGTTGAATCAATACGATATCTTCTTTCGTATTTAAAATGTTATATCTCTTTCGATGGGTGTTTTATTTGAAAAAAAATACTTAAAAACGGTTCAACTTATTTGTTATCAATATTAACCAGTGATTTTTTCGTTTTATAATAAAAAGACCAGTTATCTTTCAGCAATTCTTCCTTTACAACGTTTGACCTCTTTTGAATAATTAAATTCTTATACATTATATTTTACAAATTCAAAATAAAAAGTAATGTATTTCAATGATAAATCTTCCGTAACAATTTTTATAATTTACAAAAAACATTGCTGCATTTTTGACAGAAATTCGCATTTTGTTCATTTTGACTGTAAAATGTATGATTAACATAACATTCATTCATTCATTTCGGTTAGTGACGTAATCACCTCTTTATTATTTTCCATATTTATACGGCATATATACCATCGACTCCGATGACTTGATAAGCGTAACAAACGTAGAAGAATAACAACATTTATTTATAGCATCCTTGTGACGTCGCCATTGTTCACAAGGATTGACAAGGCCACCTGAGTTCTTGTCAAGATTATCTCCCATAGGCCAACGGCTACATATGGTATACGTATACCTCAATATATCGTTTAAGTATCATGGGTGTATGCTCACATCCACCTGCTGTAGCGGATGACCAGTTATATCGCTGTGCACTCGGACCCTGCCGTTATTAATCGACGTGGGGGACGAACAGTCAGGAATATTACTACCATTGGAAATTAAGATTTTATAATCATTACTCAAATCTTCACATTGCTATGTGAATTACTTTGTAATAAATAAAAAAATATTCGTTTAGTTTATTTTTTAAGTGAAACGCATTATTTTGTTATAACTATGTTAAGGTCACAGCAGAAAAAAATTAATCTATAACATTTTTTCGAAATACTTCAATCTAATTATTACTATGAACTAATTACGCTAATGTCTCGTTTCATTAAAATCAATTTTAACCATTGAACAATATGTGAGAATAAAAGAAATTAAAAACAGAATTTTTTTAATTATTATAAAACTTGTGTTAATTGAACTTACTAAGTACATTTATATAGGCGTCAACTTCAAACTATCACCTTGCTGTTTTTATATTTCCAAAAAAATGAAACGCTCTATATTACGTCATTTTCAATTCATAATATTTAAACGTCTCAATATCGATCTTTATTAAAACCAAAAGAGTTATTTTTTAAATTTTTAATACATTGCAGTGTTACGTCCTATTCCTAGAATAAAGGTTGATCTGCATAACATTAATAAAAATTCATTGTAAATGTAATTTTACTTAGGAATGCTAATGATCCTGAGGATTTGAGTAATGCTCATAAAGTTTCAATTTTCAATGATTGTGATAATCCTGACTACTTTTCCGCTACGTGGTGCATCGTACACTAGGTATCTCTAGGCGTCTAGACTAATAACTGCAGAGTCCGCTACAGCTGGTGAGTGCAAGCATACACGGTGGATACTTAAAAGTATATTAAGGTATATGTATACCATATGTAACTGTCAGGCTAGGGGAGATAACCCTGATAAGTAATCAGGTGACCTCGTCAATATTTGCAAACAATGGCAACGTCACAAGAATGCCGTCTACTAGTCAAACATTCATTGTATGATTGGTGACGCAGTCACCTCTCCATTATTTCTATATTTGTACGACGTATTAAACGATCGATTTCGATGGCTTAATAAGCGTAACAAACACACAAGTATAACAATGTTTCTGGGATAGTAGACGGCATCCTTGTGGCATCGCCACTGTTCGCAAAGATAGACAAGGCCGCCTGAATTTTTGTAAGGGTTATCTCCCTTAGCCGAAGGGCTACATATGGCATACGTATACCTTTAGATACCTTTTAAGTATCCTGGATGTATGTTCGCACCCACCCACCGTAGCGGAAGCCCAATTATACCGCTGTGCACTCGGATCCTGCTGTTATTAGTCTAGATGCCTGTAGGCACCTAGTCCAGGATGCACCACGTGGAGGACGAACAGTATAAGCACCTAGTCCAGAATGCACTTCATGGATGAGAAACAGTCGGGAATATTACCATCATTGCAAATTGAGACTTTATATGCATTAGTCAAATCAATGTTATTCTTCGCTAAAATGTCCACACTGTTGAAAGATATTTCTTGTAAAACATTTAAAGTAATAAACATTCTAAAAAATAAATATATTTGTCCTTACGTCCAATATCAAATCATAATAATACCAATAATAACAACTGTACCTCCCCATCGGAAACATTACTTAGAATGATGGAGTTGAGTAGAACCAAGAGCGCATGACCAAGTGTTAACTCGTATATTTGTTTTCGTACTGCTTCAATGTCTTGTACAAAACATTTTTCACCAAGAAGACACTGAACGAAGCCAAATGGGATCATCATTTGGCCGGTGGTGGCATTCCAACTAATACCCATCCAATTTCAAGTCTAGAATTCTATCCCATTATCTATAACTGAAGGACTGTGTAATACAATTAGGTGGTTATTTGAGTCAGTTTGGAGGTAGAATTCAGATAAGGTAAGAAACGCAGTCATAACAACGAAATCAAATTATTATAAAAACTCAGGTTGTTAATGCACTATCATGTGTAAACTGCAATTCAATTTCGATTCGTGACGCAAGTTAGTAAAAAAGAATATGCTATAGCACTGAACAAAGTATTTTTCATTCAAAGTCAGTACAGACACACAGACCCACACCCATTAGAAGTTGATTAATTGTATCAAAATAACTAAGTAATTTAAAGACAAAGCAAAGGCATATTCACATCTCACTCAAAAATACAATTTCAGCATAGTTACCGATAGAAGTTACGACATAACTTTGCTGTTTTGCAGACATCATTGAGAGTTAAAACCCAGTTACAACAGAAGACTTAACAACAAACGTTGTATTTTAGACTCGACGCTTTGTAAAGAGCAGTACCATTACCAAAGATGGCATCGAATAGACAAGAAACGATATTACTTTGCCGCAGTTGTTGTACATGCAAGGTTATCTTCGCATAGACAACGTGCAATTTAATTGTTCAACATTTCATCTCGTTATGGAGGCAAGCATACACTCAGAATACTTAAAACGTATCTTAACGTATACATATACAGTGTATTGATTGGGCCAAGGAAGACAACCCTGATAAAAATTAAGTAGTTTCGTCAAACATTGACACACCATCACAAGGATGCCATCTATTGGTCTATACAAAGTTTAATTCATATATATATATATATATATATATATGCCGGGGTGGTCTAGCGGTACAGCGCTTGAATTTGGACCTCGGTGGACATGGGTTCGAATCCCACCACTAAAATGCGGGCCCACGTTTGGCTTCGCTAATTGTCCACTGCTGAAAGATGTTTCTCGTAAAACATTCAAAGTAGCAAACAAAATAAACAAAATAAAAATAAAATATATGGAAAGTAATCGTTTGTATAGTCCCAACAATAAAAAGACGACTCCACAGTCATCAGCCAATAATTATAACCCCCCCCCCAAAAGAAAATGCTCCCAACTGACCAGTTCAACATATTTTCCAACTTCTTGACCCACAATTCCAATTCGACGATCAGCTTCGTCAGATGACGCAAATAGACTTTGCGCTGCTGTCGAAATTGAGTCAAAGCGGCAACGAGGTCTCGCGGCATCGACAACGACTTGGACAATGATTTAGCCGACTGGGACAATTTCCATTTGTTGAGAAACGACATTGTTTCGTGCACAACAGCGATTGGCCAAGACGACTGATTAAAAAGTAATGCATCGAGAGAGGGGGTACATTTTATATGTCTGAAATCAGCACGACCGGATCAAAATGAATGTTTATTTTAGAAAAAAAACCTTTTGAAATTCAGTTTTTACTGGAATGCTAATGAATATGAGAATTTTAGTAATGCTTATAAAGTCTTCAATTCCAATGCTGGTGATATTCCTAACTGTTCTTGATTCACGTAGTGTATCCTGCACTAGATGTCCATAGGCATCTAGACTAATAACAGCAGTTACCAAGTGCAGAGCAGTATAATTTGATAATCACTAGACTCCCGTTCAATGAATGGGTGCTAGCATGCACCTAATATGTTTAAAAGGTATCTCACGGTATCTATTTACCATATGTAGCCGGTTAAGCTTGTGGATTCATTAATCGGTCTCAATCCCCATTTCTCTCCAAAGAAGATCACTTGGTCAAATCCTATGAACACTGGCGTCGTAAGCAAGGGAGCGCTAAGAAACGTCATTTATCCCGCAAGTTTAATTCACATCCGACAACATGTTCGCGTTGGAATTCGGAATGCTATGTGAAAGTGGAACTAATGAATATGTGGCTCTTCCACCAACTTTTATCGTATTGTTGATTTTTGCTGCCTAAATAATTGACAAGAAATGTATTTGTCAGCCAATAGATATTTAAGGAAGTTCTAGAAGGCTCGCATTTACCATCGGTGGCAAGATTCGAATCGGTGTACAACCTATACCTTTAAACGACGCTTATAAGTGCAAACAGAATGGAATCTTGCCAAATAGTCACTTAAAAAAACGTTGTATTGTTACTGTTTGGAATAAGTAGATATCTAGCAAAGTCGAACGGCGACCCATCATCATCATCGGGGATAAACACCCCCCACCGGTTATTATCACTCAGGGTAGTCCAACAAAAACCAAAGCGTCTGTAAAAACGTCAAATTTTGTAATGTGTACTCAAAGAATGACACTTGACGTGTGCTGACATTAAATGTTAATTACATCCCCCGAGTTAAACCCCTCCAATGATCTCTGTTGGCTGCATAGGGTAAACAAACGGACGCCCATTTAAATAATTCATTTGGACGAGAAGGCTTAGCATAAATAAAAGGACTGAGTTTGCATGCTACAATGTCTGTCCAAATTTTCCGTTGGCCGCCTGGCCTTCTTTTCCGTCCAGGTAATGAGTGGGCTTCCATAGCTATTCTGGCTGCATGAGTGAGCGATCTAATCCATTTTAATCGTCTTTCTTTTACTGTACTAGAAATACATGGCCAATAAATGTTAAGAAACTTACAAATATCTGGGAATGGTCAAAATATTTTACTAGTTATTAAATGAGTGCGTTCAATAAAGGACAACGAGCGAAACCATATAGATCTTAAACAGCTTTGCTCAAAAAGAACAAGCTTTTGCGTATCCGCTTGGGTGACCCACATTTAGTGCCGGTGTTGGGACTCAAACGCATGTCCACCCAGGTTTGAATCCAACACTGTAACCACCCAATGCCTCTTCGGCATGTTAAACGCCCAAGAATATTGCGGCACAAGGCTGCAAGTCAATTACGTCGTCACAAACCACCAGCCTGAGGCCAAACATACCTCGCCACCATGTGAGCAATAAGTCGAATCCGTTTGTGTCAACGACGAACTGTATCGATCGACCATGGCATGCAAAAACATGTGCAAAAATTCGTCGTCCAACCGACCGTCCTTGGTGTCGTAGACGCGCACGCAGTCGAGACTGTCGAGTGCAATGGAAATGAGATGCGGATCGCTAACAATGTGCTTAAATCCTTTCACAATCAGTTCGAACAAGTCACTTGACGATGCATGAATAGTGCTGACAGCCATGTTGGCGTTGCTGTTCAAAATTGAATTGGACAATTCGGAATTCAAATCGTAACTGGACGATAGTTGGTGAGTGATGTTTGATGCAAGGGAAGTGGAAACGGAAGGGTTAGTTTTGACAAGCGTTCGCCGATGGTGAAGAATAACTTCTTCCAGTGATTCTCCTTGAAGAAAATTTTCAAAAGGTAAGAAAAAATGTATCTCGACATTGTGATTAGACTTGTTTTATTTTAAAACAAATGGACCTAACTAATACCAATAATATTACATTTTGACCATTGTACCCAGTTCCACTAACGGTGATAGTCCATCGAAGTCGATCGCTTGCCATGTCGTATAAATATGGAAAATAATGAAGAGGCGACCACCACGTCACCAAACAAAATGGATGAATCAAATGTTTTGTAGGAAACATTATTCACCAAGTGGACATTTTTTACAAATTGGTGGCAGAGCCAACTTATCGTCACCTCACCATCATTGGAAATTGAGACTTTATACGCATTAGTCAAATCTTCAGGATCATTACAAGCATTCCAAGAAGACATGGAATAAAGCCCACGCAACTTCAACTCTAGAGCTGTGCCAACTCTGTCCACTCTCACTACATTATTCAATAATTGTCTATGGGAGAGTCAAAACACATTTGGGGTGGGGGGGAACACGTACCGATCGGTTTTGCTTCATCACAACTGAATAATTTGGACGCTTGTTGTTGGCGGTTGGAAAATTGGTTTATCATAAATGCAAATAGGTTGGTCAAATCCTTGTCAAAAAAGAATGTACAAATATTGAAATTAAAAAACTAAGTACATACAGTAAAAGGATAAATTTGTAATACTATAAGATAATATTATTATTGGTTGTACTACTTGTACTACTACTACTACTACTACTGTGACAGATTTGTAAATAATGACTTTAGCATATCAATTCATCTAAACAGTTTATAACGGATCTATTCGACGCCAATTGTAAATAGTGTGCAATGTGGTTATGACCAATGACATTGGTTAATTTTAGTATGGGTGTAATATGTACCTTTATTGTTTATATAGTTCAGCCACAACAGTCGAATTGTAAGTTGACACAGTTGGTATTGATTATTAAAAGTCATTAATTTAAATAAGCGTTCTATGTTGTCACTTTTATCGTTACAATAATCGCTATTATTATCATGGACAATATTCCATTAATTAATGTTAGTATTATTGCTATTACCCTTATTATTATCATTGTTCTTATTATTTTATAAATGTATCCCTTAAAAACACTTTTCGATGTAGCCAGGTAGAGAAATTCACTTAAAGTCAATAGCTGAATTGTCACCCCACGGTTCAATGAGATGCAACAAGGAAGACAATTTTGAAAAATCCACTTCACAGTGGAAAGAAGACACGAGAACGTGTACCAATTGGCAATGTCATATTATAAAGACCAGCACTTCAATTGAACTTACCAATCACCAGAATAGGCGTTTAACTTGTCATGACATCGATACACAATTCCATCCAACTGCTTGTTAAGTTCATTCTTTCAAAGCAATGTTCCTATTTTGTATTCACCGCTTACAAGATAAAACACGTTTAACAAATGGAGACAGTTAGCCAAATCATAGACAAGAGCCTGTATTTAGTGGCCGAATGAAAGGACTCAACTCGTGACACCCCTTCTCCGTCATGCATATTTACAAAAGTGTTATGAAAATAAACAATAAAACACGTACTTCATTATTAAAACTTTCTTCGTTGGTATCGACTTGTACATTTTCATTCAACACTGGATCTACACTGTCAATATCTGAAATATGACGTTACAAAATTATATTATTATTATTATTGTTATTATTATTATTATTATTATTGTTATTATTATTATGATTATTATTATTATTATTATTATTATTATTATTATTATTATTATTATTATTATTATTATTATTATTATTATTATTATTATTATTATTATTATTATTATTATTATTATTATTATTATTATTATTATTATTATTATTATTATTATTATTATTATTATTATTATTATTATTATTATTATTATTATTATTATTATTATTATTATTATTATTATTATTATTATTATTATTATTATTATTATTATTATTATTATTATTATTATTATTATTATTATTATTATTATTATTATTATTATTATTATTATTATTATTATTATTATTATTATTATTATTATTATTATTATTATTATTATTATTATTATTATTATTATTATTATTATTATTATTATTATTATTATTATTATTATTATTATTATTATTATTATTATTATTATTATTATTATTATTATTATTATTATTATTATTATTATTATTATTATTATTATTATTATTATTATTATTATTATTATTATTATTATTATTATTATTATTATTATTATTATTATTATTATTATTATTATTATTATTATTATTATTATTATTATTATTATTATTATTATTATTATTATTATTATACTATACAAAGCCATTTTGCTTTAAAAAATAAGCATGGGGCAATAAGACAACAATTACAGCAAAACAACAACAACAAAGTCTCGTTGGCATTGAAGATTCTGCAAATCGAAGATTGAGCTTCCTTTCGGCTTTTACTCAACTCTTTCATCCACTTCTTTGCCGTTGTTTGCCGGAATGACGTCCTCTTGATTGTTTCCGCTTAGTTTGGATCAGAAATGATTTAATCTAGCCAGTCCCAAGCCTGGATAAAGGAGGAGGGTTTGAGCGCGCAAAGTTAGCAACCTGGCCTCTGTAAAAAATTTATACTGCTACGGACGTTACAAAAACTTCCGCTAATTACACATCATAAATTTGTTTAATATTTTTTAATATGTTACTACCATCGCAATAGCAGACAACAATTTATTATTACCTAGATTGTGATCCACACAAGCGTTTTGCGTAGGGCAGCAAACTGAACTGGTCGTAGTGATGCCATCATGCGTATGTTCTACCAAAGCATCGGGAGACCTCTTTTTGTCACACTTGCCATTCCCGTCGGCATTTACAAAATTAGTATTTTCTGACGCCCAACGGACTGATGAATTGCATACTTTGAATGAAGTACCGATCGGCGATCGAATTTGAACAGTACCCGTAGTAAACTAGTATAATGTGAAAGGCGGTTAGAAAGAGTGGAACAAATTTACATGACTATTAATGTTAACAACACTGTTTTAACAAAATTGATATATAACATTTGACTAGTACTCACATGTTTACAGTCTTGTATTCTAAATAATAATAAACACGATTATATTTATAATTGCAAATTTACACCCGATGCATTTCAGATTCCAATGAAAGCCCAACCAACTACATAGTACCAGGTTTGGAAGCATCCAATATGCACTCAGTGTCTCAAGGTTTACTAATACGGTGCCAAAGCAAATAAATAGTTCTTTAAACAGTAAGTAGTATTCATAAAGTCTCAATTTGCAATAATAGCATCCTGGGAGCCGCCTTATCGGATAGGTGCAAGCATACATCCAGAATAGTTGAAAGATATCTTATAATACACGTATACCATATATAGCCATTGGACTAAAAGAGATAACCCTAGCAAACCAAATAGGGAATCCTTGTTAATCTTTGTTAACAATGTAGTTTATCAACCAACGTTCGGTGCGCATAAGGTTTCCTTATATAAATCCGTTGAATTCTGTTGTTCAATGTATTCTACAAATATGGAATTAATGAAAAGGCAATGTTAAGATAACGCCAATACAAGATCAATAAATTAATTCGTCCGACCTATCATGGATGGAAGGCAAACAGATGGGGAATTACTAATCGTGTTCTCAATTTGATCATGAAGGACCGGGGGTTGAGCAAGTTAAAGTGGTCTAGCGGTACAGCGCTCGACTTGGACCTGGGTTCGAATCCCACCTCCACCAACCCACTAAATGCAGGCCCACGCTCGGTTTCGCTAAAAATGTCCCCACTGGTGAAAGGCATGCGCGTTTCCCGTCAATACATTTACAAGTAGGAAACATGAATAAATAGAAATAGTATCAACCGATAATCAATTGCAACATGAATCGTAATGTAAAGTAAACCACTCAAATAGATAACCTAACAGTAATTATTATAAATATTGATTGAAACATATTAACATTTTGGATACCGAAAAGAGCCAAATTTGTACAAATTTCACCTGAAGCAATTACATAAAAGTCACTATTTGACAAACATATGTAGAAAAAGTCATAATAATGTAAATTATACTAAATACCTTCAGCAGTGGTATTTAAATTATGTTCATTCATAATTCATTTTGGTTGGTGACGTGATCACCTCTCCATTATTTTCCATATTTATACGGCATAGCAAACGATCGATTTCAATGGGTTTATAAGCGTAACAAACATTCTTGGCTGGTAGACGGCATCCTTGTGGCGTCGCTACTGTGCACCAAAAATTGACGAGGTCGCCTGATATTTTGTCGGGGTTATCTACCTTAGCTCAATGGTATATGTATACCTTGAGTACCCTGAGTGTATGTTCGCACCCACCCGCGAAAGCAGTAGCCCAGTCGAATCCTGCTGTTATTAGTCTAGATGTCTAGAGGCACCTAGTCCAGGACGCACTACGTGGAGGACGAACAGTCAGGAATATTACTATCATTGGAAATTGAAACTTGATAAGCATTACTCAAATCCTCAGGATTATGTTACATTGCTTACTAACTAAAGTGAAGTTTTCACCCGATAATACAAACATTGTTATCTATTTTTTTCAGTATAATAAGACAAAACATCCGCATAGATATTCAAATTGAGAAATGATTTGTCTAAAGCTATTTTTGTTTAAATTAAGACTACATTAACAACCTAACCAAAATCATACCAAAGCACTTAAATCGATCAATTACGACAGATGCAATCACATTAATTATTTCGCATTATGTAGTGTGTGATTCAAGAAAATATTCTATGTTGATGATTTTACCCAATGTTTAGTATGGAGCACTTTATCTTACATGTTTTAATTTTTTACATTTCGATTATATATATATATATATATATATGGGATGCTAATGATCCTGAGGATTTGAGTAATGCTTATAAAGTCTCAATTTGGGATGCTAATGATCCTGAGGATTTGAGTAATGCTTATAAAGTCTCAATTTCCAATGATGGTGATATTCCTGACTGTTAGTCCTCCATATGGTGCATCCTGGACTAGGTGCCCCTAGGCATCGACTAATAACAGCAGGGTCCGAGTGCACAGCGGTATAACTGGGCTTCCGCTACGGCGGGTGGGTGCAAACATACACCCAGGATATTTAAAAGGTATCTAAAGGTATACGTATATCATATGTAGCCCTTGGGCTAAGGGAGATAACCCTGACAAAAAATCAGGCGGCCTCGTCAATCTTTGCGAACAGTGGCGACGTCACAAGGATGCCGTCTACCAACCAAGAAACTTTTGTTATTCTTCCACGTTTATCTACGCTTGTCAAGCCATCGAAATCGATCGTTCTACATGTCGTATAAATATGGGAAATAATGAAGAGGTGACCACGTCACCAACCAAAATGAAAAAAATGAATGAAATATATATGAAATATATATATATATATATATATACACAAGCACCCTGAGTGTATGCTTTAATTTATCCATAAAAGTCCACTTATACCGCTGTGCCTTCGGTCCGTGCAGTTCTAGTCTAGATGCTTAAGTACACCTAGTCCAGGATATACCAGTTCGGAATATCACTACCATTGGAAATTCAGACGTCATAAGCATTGCCTAAATCCTCAGAATTACTAGCATCCCACCAAAAACGTAGAAAACATTCACTCTTAATTTATTCAACACTACGTATGGTTAAGTTTGTCTCTGCCATTGATACCTCATCCATAAACTTTCACTAATTTCAATCTTCAAATCCATTTGTCCAGCTTTGTTTTAGCTTGCCAGGTTGATTTAAATAGTTGGGAACCAAAAAAAATAGTAATATCAATTATTTCAACACAGTTCATATCTAGTCAAAGACAACAAGGACGCATCTTCTTGGATTTATCTAGCCGCCAACCTTACTTGATCTTGGCATCCGCTTGTAGTCGATGAACACGACGAACACTTGGGAACATCCGAAATGACCATCAAAGAACCGAGAGGCTTGTTGACCACCGTGTCAAATGCAGACGACGCACCGCCAATCTTGTTGACTTCGATCAAAGAAGTAGATCGATTCCGAGATGACAAAGTTCCACCTCGGGCGTTGTCAATCGAACACTCCAAGCATATGGCCCTCCTGTCGGTAAGTGACGATGTATCGGCACTGTCCTGCACTTCCACAACAACTGCCGACCTTTCTTCCTCGCTGTTTTTGTGGTGGTGATGATGATGGTGGTGATGATGTCGATGGCGATGATGTCGGTTTGATTTTGTATTCGGTTGAATGAGTTCATGACTTAAATCGGTATATTCGGTGTCTGATGGAAGTACGTCTGTAGACCAAGTATCACTGACGGTGGAATAAGCTTCATCTAAAATTTGAAAAATGCTCCGATAATTGAGTGGATGAGATAATGGACTGTTTATTTTAATTTGAACTATCAAAATATCCAGTATTATTTGTGTAACTCAGCTGACCTAATCCATGTTGGTTCAAGCCCAGAATAGACTACATGGAGGTACGTAAAATCAGGTGAATCCTGGACTGAGTGCCCATAGGCGCCTAAACTAATAACAACAGGGACAAAGTGCAGAGCTGTATAACTGGGCTTTCACTGGATGCACGCTCAGTGAATGGGTGCCAGCATACACAGAAGATGCTTAAAAGGTATCTCAAGGTATCCATTTGCCATATTTAGTCAGTTAGGCTTGTGGATCTGTCGACCGACATCAACGTCCAATTCACCCCTGGAAGAAAATGGCCTTGTCAATTATTGTGAAGACTGATGCCATCACAAGGAAGCAGTCTTCTAACCAATAAACTTTATTCATCCTCCCATCCCCTGCCCAATTTCAATGCGTATCCGTATAAGAATTTGGGATACCATGCGAAGTTGGAACTAATGAAGAGGTAACTCCGCCACCAACTGTTGTTGTTGTTGTTGTTGAAATTCATAGACATTATTCAAATCTCTATAAGAATTAGGATCCCTGCTAATAATAATACCAAAAGTACATTGCAAAATATCCCTAACGGTAGATTAAGCTCAATCTAAAATAAAATAGAACACGCAATGGCATACTCTAATCAGTTCTCTCATTTGCCAAACCGGTAGTAACGTAGCGGCATTTGAGGACACTGGACAATTAGAATTGATCAGATTCACTATTAATAATAAATTTACAGGTCCAAGGTCATCCACCCGTAGTTTACTGGTTTAAGGCGCTGGCCTGACACCAGATAGGGCGTGTGTTCAAGTTCATATGTGTGTGTAAAACTTGAAAGGTATGCGCTGCTGATTATTCCAAATAAGAATAAAACAGCTGTACACTGCTCCTGGTTGACTTAAAAACCTAGTAAATTTATTATTCAAGTAAATCTGGCAATTCTAAAAACAAATAATCCCTTAAAAACCCTTTGATAACTTTATTATTCTTTGGAAATTTACCATGTATCTACCTTCCATTCTGTGTTATTTGTACTAGCATCATTATTTATTCTTCTTTTACTTAACAAATAATCAATTATTCAACTGATGACGTGCTTTCAATTTTACATCTTTTATTATGATGTTAAATGCCAAGTAAGTATTATTCAATTTGCCAAGTTATGCAAGGATGATTTTTAAATAGTCACACCTAGTAAGTACATATACTTGTTTAAAAAAGCATGTTTAAAAGACAATACTAAATATTTTGTTTGTAAGTTAAAATTTAAAAAAAAAAACATTTTCTAGCCTACTTTTAAACTGCTCTTTACCAAAATATTCAGTATTTTGCACGGTTTAACAAAAATGAAATTTAAAACAATATTACAAGTCCTATCACAAACGGTATGTTAATAATCCTAAACACTCTAGAAAAAATTGCATTTTTATAACTCCACCGTGGCCATTTCAGATGGGAAAAAAACAGAGTTAGAACGCAAGATTAAAAAAAAGAATGCTAAAAAAGCAAAAAAAAGGACGCCATTAAATCGAACTACGGCATTGAAATTAAAGCAGCACGATAACCGATAACCAAACTAAGTGTGAAAGCCAAAACAGCTAAATATGTGATATCACTAATGCCAAACATTCACAATACATGAAAAACATTGTGTTGCCCTGCATCCTCTTTAGAGCGAGATGTCGGAGTAGTCTAACAGTACAGTGCTCGACTTCGACCTGAGTGGGCATCGGGGTTCGAATCCCACCACTGACACTAAAATGCGGGTCAACGTTCGGCTTCACTAAAATGTCCACTGCTGAAAGATGTTTCTCGTAAAACATTCAGTAGTAAATAAATAAATAATAAGTGATAATAATAATAATATTGTGCCGGGGTGGTCTAGCGGTACAGCGCTCGAATTCGGGACCTCGGTGGGCATCGGGTTCGAATCCCACCACCGGCACTAAAATGCGGGCCCACGTTCGGCTCGCTATAATATCCACTGCTGAAAGATGTTTTTTGTAAAACATTCAAAGTAGTAAACATAAAAATAAATAAAAGAACACATCAAAAAGGCATAGAGGTAGAAGATGACAATGCTGCTCCTGTCGCCAATAACAATAACAGCATCGATATTAAACCTACACTCCAAAGGCCTGGTTGTCGGTAGATCGAACTTGTTAAATCGTTCGGTTACGTCGGATGGACCGTGTCTTTGCATAAAATCCGACGGAAAGTCGTTGGTACCCAAACGTACAATGCCCACATTGACAGACCTTGTCGTCGATCCAATTTTGGACGTCGAGAATGCGCTGACACCCGTCGGCAAGACAATGCCCGAAATCGTGCTGACGCTATTCGAATGTACCTTTAAACCGTTGACCGCCGAATTGGCCGGTGCCGAATGCAGCATCAAACTGACAAGCGACAGTGGTGTTACACGACCCGAAATATTCGACGATGAAAATGGCAAGTCGGATAGGGCATCTTCTTCGTCGCGCAAATCGAGCGACGAATTTGCTACTTCGTCGTCGTCAATTGCATTTTCGATGGAATTGTTCGACAAGTCGCTAGTCGGGTTGAAATGTTCGGTATCTTCGGGAATGGCCACGGGAATGCTCGCATCTTCGCCCAAATTCAATCCGCACGATGAACAAGTCAATACGCTCGACTGTTCGTCGGCTTCGCGAGGATCTGCATATTGATCTGTCGGATTTCTGTCTACGGTCAAATTGCAGCCCTCTTAAAATGAAAAAAATTTATTATTGTTAAAAAAGGCAAAATTCAGGGCTTTACCTGACAATAATAACAAGTTTGGCAAAGCGGAAGGCCAGCTGTGCTAGTGCCATTTGCTGTAATCAGTTTTGGTTTAAATTACAATTTAAAAACATTGACATTATCCAAACTACCTCAACACAAAAAGAAAACAAACGTCTTAGGTCAATTGGTCATGTGCTACATAATTTTATACACATCTAGCTAGAATATGGAAAAAAATCGCAACAATTGCCAGACTGGAAGCGTAGGTTGAATGGTTAACAAATAACTTCGACTGACATTACAGCACGCAAACACAATTGTTCAGTTTATTCTCCCCATCCAAATAAATTCCTAAATAGGACTTCAAATGTTGTCTATAAGTGCACTTCTTAAAACGTTGATATAACTTACAAATTTGGATTAACCTAGGCAAAAGTAACCCGTAAAAAATGTCTTTCTCTAATGATAATAATAATTATTATAAATAGAACACAATATGACTGTTGGTTAAGTCAAGAAAAGAAACAGTGCTCGGTGCCACTCAACAACAACAACCATTGACAGTAAGACAATTGTCTTACCCAACGAAGTTGAAAATGAAAATCGCGTACGTTTGCCAACCGTATCGGGCATGGAATTGTGAACAGCAGCGCCGCATTGCTGTTGTGCCGTCGTTTTACAAACCTCGGCGTTTGTCGACAATGACGACAATTGTCCGCCGCCATTGGCACAAGACGTGGAACGAAGTTGGCAGCCCAAAGCATGAGCGCTACTAGCCAAACTTGTACATCCGGAATTGTCGGAACTTGTGGAATTGTGACGCGTTGATAAATCGTGATCGGTACACGATTCAATCAAATGTCGGCTGTAAGACGAATTGCAATTGTTCGAAATGAATTGTGATGAGTAATTGTGGCTAAACATGTGGATAAATAAATTATGTAATAGACCTTCGATTCATCACCAGAAAACCATCTAGATGTTAATAGACCGAAAGATTTAAATAATATTTGTGCATTCTGGACTCAAACGAAGACACAATTTCTCCTTGAGCGGATCAAAGCAAACATACATCTAGAGTGCTTGAGAGGGATGCTAATAATCCTGAGGATTTGAGTAATGCTTATAAAGTCTCAATTTCCAATGATGGTGATATTCCTGACTGTTCCTCCTCCATGTGGTGCATCCTGGACTAGGTGCCAACAGGCATCTAGACTAATAACAGCAGGGTCCGAGTGCACAGCGGTATAACTGGGCTTCCACTACGGCGGGTAGGTGCGAACATACACCCTTGGGCTAAGGGAGATAACCCTGACAAAAAATCAGGCGGCCTCGTCAATCTTTGCGAACAGTGGCGACGTCACAAGGATGCCGTCTACCAGCCAAGAAACTTTGTTATTTTTCTACGTTTGTGTTACGCTTATCAAGCCATCGAAATCGATCGTTTGCTATGTTGTATAAATATGGGAAATAATGAAGAGGTGACCACGTCACCAACCAAAATGAATGAATGAATATAAGGTATGTATGAACCATGTGTAGCCATTTGCCTATTGGAGACAACCCTAGCAGTGGTACCGTCACAAGGATGCCGTCTATTGATCAAAAACATCGTTATTGATGCCACTAAATCCCATTACTTTACTACGTTGGTTGTGCATACAAAGTTTTTCATTGCACACACACACACACACACATACACACAAGAATACGAGGCGATTGTTCGAAATACTCGACAAACATGAAATAAAACTGTACAAATGCAATTGGCCTTAGAAACAACAAGTCAACGTTTTTCATTTTTAATAAATCATTCTAAACCAGAATATAGGATAAAACCATTTTCTGTCATTTGTCTTTTGGCTTGCCAAAACAATCTTCACGATATTTGATCCAAACTATGTCTGTACGCCTTTAAAATTCGTATAAACAATGGAAGAGAATTAATCGATATGCTATGTGAATTTAAAATTAATAACGATGTGGTTTTGGCACCCATTTGGTTTTTTCAATTTTAATAATCCTATACTTCAACTTCCATTATTTTTGGAAACGAAAATGGAACAAACCAAGGAGCGTCTTATTTAATAAGAAAATACAATTAAACTCTTAAACGCTGCACTTTGCAAAAAGTTGTAATATTTATTTTATTTTGTTTTCACTGGAAGCGATATTCGCTAATGGTCGTGAGGATTTGAGTAATACTTATAAAGTCTCAATTTCCAATGATGGTAATATTCCTGACTGTTCGTCCTCCATGTAGTCCATCCTAGACTAGGTACCTACAGGCACCTAGACTAATAACAGCAGGGACCAAGTGCATAGTGGTATAACTAGGCTACCACTTCGGCGGATGGGTGCATACATCCAGGATACTTAAAAGGTATCTTAAGGTATACGTATACCATATGTAGCCGTTAGCCTCATCAATCTTTGCAAACACAAAGATGCCATCTACCAACCAAGAAACTTTATTATTATTCTACGTTTTTTACGTTTGTCAAACCATCGGGGTCGATCGTCTTATATATGGAAAATAATGAAGAAGTGATTGCGTCACCAACCAAAATGAATGAATAAATGGATGGATGTTTTCACTGCCCCAGTGTTTTACACGAAACATATTTCAGTAAGTGAGCATTTAGTAAAGCCCTGGACGAAAGCCCGTACTTAATGCCCGAAGTAGGACTCCAACCCATGCCTACGTAATTTTCAGTCTAGCACTCCAATGCCTGTTCTAGTCCGACAATAAATGTTTTTATGTTTGCTACTTTGAATGTTTCACGAGAAACGCGCATCTTTCAGCAGTGGACATTTTGGCGAAGCCAAACGTGGGGCCGGTGGCGGGATTCGAACCCCCATGCCCACCGAGGTCCAAATTCGAGCGCTGTACCGCACAAAACACAACACGATAAGGGTAAAAAGTGGCCTCGTCGAATGATAACTCACTTGATCAACTCATTATCACAACCCAAATGTGAATCGGTCAGAACATCGTTGGATGGCACTGTAGCAGATGCCAAACGCCTTTTTGACTCGCCGCAACAACTCCTTTTCGACAATTGGTCAAACAGCACGTCACACGAATCCGACATAGAAGAGGTCTCGCCGAGATCAAACATGTACACGCAATCGGACTTATCCAATGGGCAATCGTTTGGCGATTCAATCAAATCGTCACTGCTTCGGACAAATGAAGAATTCGCCGATGACTTTTTCAAAGTTCGCATACGTTTCTGACTGATATTCAATTTGGTCTGTTGTAGTTGGTCTAACAGCGCCAGTTTCGTGCACGATTGACTGCGATGCATATTCCACAGTTGGTCGTCAGTCGCACCATTGTCGTTCAACGAATTAAATTCTAGTAATTCGTATTTGGATCCCAATAGTTTATCTGGGACATAATATTAAACAATCGGATATTATTATTATTATTGATAACTTTAGTGAAAATAGGTCGAAAATAGAAATTCAAAACTCCTATCTGTACAATTAGACTTCTATTTTGGTGCAAACATGCATCAAGTGCCAAATAAACAGCCGTGGACCAAACGGATACTCAGGCGTTAAGGTAGTTAACGCGTTGACAAGAAGGCGACAACGGTTATCGGTATCACCATGAGTATTATCACCAAGCGGCCTTATTCAGGAACAGCATTACTTGTTCTACTCAGAGAGGGCCCTAGAAAAGGTGCTTTAAAAATTGCTCGTCTTCTCACCAAGATGGCTAACTGCGGTTAACTGATCTATATACTCGCGGTCGAAACTCTCACAAAAATCAAATAAATGCCGTGATGAACAGGGCAGATACTGATGACCAAATTCATAAAACACCATTCTCAGAGCTTAAACAAGCCAGAAAGTGACACACAACGCTACTGCCTGCTCTGTGAATATTACTCGCGATAATGCACCAGTTATTAAATCTAGGATTTGCCCATTTGCATCCTTGCAGCATTTCAGTTTGGTTGGTGACGTGATCCTAAGGATTTGAGTAATGCTTATAAATTCTCAATTTCTAATAATGGTGATATTCCTGACTGTTCGTTATCCACGTTGTGCATCCTGGACTAGCTTCCAACAGACATCAAGACTAATAACAGCATGGTCCGAGTGGACAGCGGTATAACTGGGCTTCCGCTTCGGTGGGTGGGTACAAGCATACACTCAGGATACTTAAAAATATCTTAAGGTTTGTGTATACCATATGTAGCTGTTAGGCTAAGAGAGATAACCTTGATAAAAAATTAGACGACCTCGTCTATTTTCGCGAACAGTGGTGATGTTATAAGGATGCCGTCTACAGCCAAAAAGCCTTGTTATTCCTCTACGTTTGTTGCGCATATCAAGCAAAATTCAATTTACTAGTAAAAGTCGATTAATGTATTAATTGGATTTCAAATGTTGGCTTACCATCCTTATTTTGATTGATGACATCAGACTTGGATAACTTTTTTTTCGTCGAACACTTGCGTACGCCCACGCGTGCACCCTGAACCCAATCAGGTAAAAAGTTGACAAATTTGCACAATTCTTCATTGGAGCATTCGCCATTTTGTTTAAGCAGCCGAATACAATCAACCTTTTATTGAAAATGACATTCAAAATAAATAAATTTCCTCATCTTCATGGGTCAATGCTACAAAAAATACCCAAAAATTACTGCTACTGTCGACTAGAATCCTTGAGATGCTAACAAACGAAAAGATTTGAGTACTGTTTATAAAGTGTCGATTTCCAATTGTAATAATCCTGATTCCGTACCTCCATGTTGTACATCCTGGACCAAAACTAACATGGGTTAAAGATTGTGTACACGGCCGCATAACTAGGCTTTAGCCTTGATAAATAAGTACAGGCATATACTCAGTGTTTCAAAGGTATCTTCAGATATACTTTATGTAGATGCTAGAAGATGGGATATAAAACTGATAAAAATCAGGTAGTCCTGTCAATCTATGCAACAATGGCAACCAAAAATCTTGGTTATTCTTCTATGTTTACAAAACCATCGAAGTCAAAAATTTAATACGCTATACAAGTATAGAAATAATCAAGAAATAACTGCGTCATCATCAATCACAATGAATAATCGAATGAATCTAATGAATACAACTTACACAAACATTTATATCGTCTAATGTCAATAAGACCATTTTGGGTAGCATACAATTCAACAAGCTTCCATTTTCATTAGTACCATTTGTAGATTTATAAGAATCGACCAAAAAGTCGGCAGTTTTACAAATTTGATCAACAAATGTTTTTAGTTTGGTTATTTTGCTTTCATATTTCATATTTGACTGACGGGCAAAATCTCTGACAACACATTCCAAAGTATTTGAAGACATTGGACGACCTATTATATATAATCCCAATAGTTCTAATATCTAAAGTAGATTAAGTTCAATATAATAAACGTGGCGTAAGAAATACAATGAAAAATACAAAGTAAAAGTGTGTAAAAAAAAACATTTTAACGATTTTTACTTACATTTTTAAAAACTCTATTGTAAAAAATACACTAAAAATATTTTTTTAAAATCTATTGTAGTCTTTTTAAGTAATAGCCATTAAAAATAGCCTACCAATCGAGTGTCTTATCTTGGAATAAAGCCAACTGCGCCACCGGTCGATCCCATGTATATGTAAAAATATTTTTAAATATTCAAAACTATACAAAAACAATGATCAAAAGATAAAACTTCCCTCTCAATCCAAAGCTCTTACCAAGTTATGTTTTACCTAGGTTAGTCTAAATCACGGAAAGACCGTAAACCAACTTTTATAACATGCACTCTTATTGATAAGACACTGTTAGAGTTCTTAAATGATAAAAATGTCCGTACTTAGAAGTTGATATTTTAAGCCAAGATAACCATCGCCTTCCTAAACTTGCACAATTTAGTGGTATTAATGCACAACGTAGAACCAACTAGTAATGTAGTTAAGTTTACACTATTTAAACGCAACTAGGATACCCAATTAAAAGGAACGTGAAACATTCGTTCAATCATTTTTGTTAATGACGTAGTCACCTATTCAATATTTTCATTATTTATACGACATATTAAACGATGGTTTGATAAGCGTAACAAAAGTAGAAGAATAACGAAGTTTCTTAGTTCATATACGATATCTTTGTGACTGTTCGCATAGATTGACAAGGCCATCTGATTTCTTGTATAGTATACATATATCTTAAGATACAGTTTAAGTACCCTGTGTGTATGCTTGCACCCACTTGCCGAAGAGGAAACCTAGTGGAAGCCTAGTTATACCGCTGTGCACACGGTCCCTGCTGTTATTAATCTAGATGCCTATGAGCACCCAATCCATGATGCACCATATGGAGGAAGAATAGTCAGGAATATAACCATTAAAAATTGAAACTTTATAAACATTACTCAAATCCCCAGACTCATTAGCAAAATGTGGAACACTACAAAAATGTACTAATTTAAATAAGAAACAATATACATATTCAAAACTAAAGTTTAATATCAATAACAACCATCATAATCGTTACAAACCAAATGACATAAAACTTAGAAATCTCTCAATCCACAAACTTAAAGTATAACTTTCAACTCTATAATTAAAAAATAAAAATAACATATTTGCTGTTGCATTTAAAGTAAAAAACAAACACTACTTAAAAATGATAATCAATAACCAAAAACAATAAAAATAAATATAATATAAATTACTTACATTGAACAAATCACGCATCTGTTGTTTCATTTTTTCATTAAAATTAAACATACTATTTACACCTAAAAACTCAGGTTCTAAGAAAACAAATCTGAAAAAATCATCAAAAAGAAAATTTAAACTGGTTTCAGAAATGTTACTAAGTTTATAACCAGCATTTTTGTATGCAAGTCTTAGATCTTTTAAAAAATATAACACAGGTTGTGGAAAAATATGAAAACTATCTGTGATAATATCTATAACACAGTTCATAATTGGAAAAATGTAAAAAAATCTAAATCCATGAGAAGCAACATATGTTAAATTGCTAACGTCCACAGATGAGATAGCATTACGAAGCGCCAACTTATTAAAAATTGCGTTTGAGATCGTACATAAATACGTTTTGACACAAGGTAAACATATTAAAAAACTTTTTACATATCTGTACAATTCAATTCGTTCTGTTTTAATATTTCCATAATTTGTTAAATTGCATTGTATGAATTGCAGTAATACCGATCGAAGAAATAGATCATTTTCGTTTAAATAAGATGATAAAAAATAAATTATTTTTTGTAATTTACAATTAATTTGATCATTATAATTAAACTGGTAAATTAATTGACCCAAAGTTTCTGGAGAACTGTGAAGTAATTGAAATAATTGAGTATAAAGAGAATGGTGTAATTGTATAGAACGAGACGATTTAAAATTAAAATTTTCAAAATAAAAATCCTTCAAATCAATTTTTCTACTTAAATCAATACTTGCAAAAATTTTAATCCGACAATTATAGAAAAACCACAATGATCTACATAAGCAATTAAAAAGCTTCTCTATTTTTGAATGCACATTGCGTATAAGTAATTCATTATTCAATATTAACAATCTATCTTTACAAAGCTTTTTTATTATGTAATCAAAATCTTGAATAGAATCTTCTTCAGTTTTGTCCATTATCCAAAACTGCAACTAATCGTCAAACAGCGAAATTGAACACATGCTTCAAAAAGTCGCTTCAAAAGTAGAAAAAATAAAACGTTTTACAGTTAATTTTTTTTTAATAAATTAAACAATTAAATCCGTTTATAAACAATATTAATATAAAACATTAAATAATAATTAAACGTTCAGGGTCAGGATCAGGACGGTACACGAGGTGCGTAGGACTTTATCCTTTTAATCCTCGGTTCTCAAAGTTAGGTAATCAGATAAAATCACGAGTTATGTAGGAGGAAACTCCTTTTTGTACTCGGTTCAAAATATCAGATATCGACAAAATAAATCTCAAAGATTATGTATATAAATATAATAAGCTGTAAAAATAAACAGGAATATGAAATTAAATATATTCATGGAGAAAATAATTGTCATACGCCGATTTGAAGGAGTCGATAGAAGGGGCTGAAACAACATGACTAGGTAGAAGATTCCACGCGGATATGACCCTATAAGAGAAATGGTTTAAACGTAACCGGGATCTTACTCTAGGTTTAGATAACTTAAAAGGGTGCCTCCTTCGAGAATCATTCGCAGGGATAAAAGGAAGTTCGGCACCATTTGACCTTATTAATTTATTAACTAAGATGAGATCGCCCCGGAGCCTCCTATCTTGCAATGGAAAGAGCTTGAGAGATTTTAATCAATATGTATAGCTAACGTTCTTGAGCTGTCTAGAGGTCTTTGTGAACCTACGCTGTACTTTGTCTAAAATCTTAATATCCGCTTTTAGGTAGGGGGATGTAACTTGGATACAATATTCTAAATGGGGTCTAATGTAAAGTTGGTAGAGTAACCGTGTACAACTCACCGGGACATTCCTGAGATTACGATTAAAGAACGTGGTGAGTTGGAACCCCTTGGAGGCTGCTATCCTGTGATGCGTTGAAAAGTTTAGGGATTGATTAAAGGTAACCCCTAGATTCTTGATTAAATTAACTCGAGTGATGGAAGAAGAATCTGGTGCTCTAAATATATTGCCTAAATATTTACCAAGGGAGAAGTGTTTACACTTGGAAAAATTCAGAGGAAGCGCATTTGCTATAGACCAATTGTAGATACTTAAAATATCTAGTTGAAGTTGTTGAGGAAAAGAATTTGTGTTCCCTCGTTTATTCTTAATAAATTTGAATAGCAGACTCTTATCTGTCTTAGCTTTATTTAAGATACTATTAATTCTGTGATGTTTGAGCCTGGTAAGGCTTAAAGCACATTTGTTACGTAAATCGAGGTACTGGTAATAAAAACAGGAGGGATTTTAAAATCGGGGAGAATAAGAGAGAGGAAGAAGCTGGGACAAATAAATAAATAATTGTGAAAGAAAAGTGATAAAAGTATGGTGGAGAAAAGTGAAACAGTAAATTAGAAATTAAATGAAATTAGAGAGCTTGTGTTTGTCATAATTTATCTTAAATGATCCTAAGGAATTAGAATTGATTACATGACTTGGAAGCTTATTCCATTCTGTAATGGATCTGTGTGTGAAATGATTTAGTCTAACACTAGTGAGAGCTCTGGGTTTGTGAATCTTCAGACAATGTCCCCTAAGGTTACCATTATTAACATTTAAAAAATGCGTGATTCTATTGCTGGCGAATAACTGATATATTAAGATTAAGTTGCCTCGAAGTCTCCTATCTCCTAAAAGGAATAATTTTAATTTCCGTAGACGTTCAGAATATGACTTAAAACTAAGCTCATGAGGGAGTCTGAAGAGCATTCTTTGGACTCTTTCCAGTTGATATATGTCACCTTTCAGAGATGGGGCAGTTACCTGGATACAGTATTCTAAATGTGGTCTTATATATAATATAAATAGTAGTCGAAGGCTATTTATCGGAATTTTGCCTAAATTCCTTCTAAAAAACTTAATCAGGCTAAAACATTTTTGGATCGCTAATTTGTTATGTAATGAGAAGACTAAGGATGACGTAAATGTAACACCCAGATCTTTAACCACGTATCATGTTTCACGTATCATGCAATAAAAAATTATTTCACAAAATAATAATTTGTTTATTTTAAACATTAATTAAATAAAAAAACACAATTTAATTTTTATCTTGTTTTTAAAATCTTTTACACATGTAGCAATTGCCAACAAAATAATTGAGGGACACTACAAATTGTCGTTTACTGATCAAACAAATAATTGAGGACGGTGATAGCTTGCTACACGTCGACTTCAGTAAATTAACTTCATCCGGCAAAACAAAAAAAAAGTATTCATATTTAATTAAAGACAAACATCTACCATAATTTGTGCATTCCTTATTTGGCAAGATATTTAACCAACCCTGGACTCATAAAAAATGCACTGTCCTTGTGTCTTTCAAATATTAATTAGGTGTTTTATTGTTTTTGTCTCAAAAAATGCTTATTTTTTTACTAATCATTTAGTATAAAGTTCTCTTTTCTTATTTATTTTTTTCTTTCTTTTACTCCACTTTTTGTATACTATGACATACTTCCAATAAAGCATTTAAAGTTGACTGTAATTATAATTGTAAAAATAATAGTAACATTAAATATATATATATATATATATATAACCATAACAGTAAACATCTACTTAATTTTGCTGTTGTTTTAATTGACTTTAATTTTAAAACAATTAGATAAAATCTAGTAAGTTTTGAATGGTTGTTGCATTAATTGTTTTTTGTTATTTAACTATTTATTTTTGTTATTGCTGCAGTTTTTTATTGTTTAATCAAGCTTTATATTTTTTAACTAATATTTTATAGATAACAAAATCAGTAAATTAATATTTTTTAATTTTATTTTTAATATCAAATTAACTAAATTTATATAAAATTGATAATTTTTATTTTATGTTACAACTATTATGTTTTCTTGATGTATTTGTTGCACATATTACAGGTTGCTACACAAACTAAGTAGAACAAGAGCTTTTTAGTGCTTGGTTCTATTGTTGTTTGAATACCAGGATAAAAGTGAAAAGTGGAACTACAAGAGATTAAACTGTGTACACTTTGCAGATATTATTGGTTTACTCAATAAAACGCCATACATTATGCAGTGTAATGATACATCTCTGTAATATAAGTTCTTATACTGGATTACGTATCATTTACCAAAAAATTGTTTTGCACAAATATAATTCATTACATGTTTATTAAAATTATATAATTTTTTTTACATTATTTTTTTTCAGGTACAGGTTTGATCACAAACTATAAAATTTTTAATGTTATATATATATATATATATATATATATATATATATATATATATATAATAAAAAATGAATTATGTTATATAAATTTTTAAAAATATGTGGATAATAAAAATGTATAATTTTTGTTATCCATACAATTTGAACTAAAAATAATTTGAAAAAGATGTGGTTGTTAATAATGGATCATTAGAAATCTGGGGGTTATATAAAGAGAAAAAAAGATATGTACAATAATTGGATAGCGGTAAGTAATGTAAATAAAATAGTTTTTTTATATTTAGATGGGTGAATTGCGACTTTTAAATAAGCAATGTAATGAAATAAATTTCTTATGGACCCACAGAATAGTCGAACGTTAAATAATTAATGATGTTAGGGACAGTGTGGACGTCAATGTATTTCTTAAAATTATTTTTATAAGCTTTAAAATTTTATATTGTTTTCAAATTGATTGGTAAATTATTCCATATTTTAGAATATTTAATTTTAAAAAATTTTACTCTCAGGAAAGATTTACGTACTGTACTGTATGTTCTCTATTTTCTAGCTTACGTTTAAATTTATTTGCATTAAATTTTATTAAATAGTTCAAATTATTATTAAAAATTGATTTGTGGAATAACAATAGATTTATTTTGATCTTTTTTAGCCTCAGAGGCTCAAGATTGAGCAATTGAATTCTTTCTTTGTAGCCCATATTTGATGAAAAACCAATAATTATTTTTATAGAATATCTTTGAATATTTTAAATTTTTATTTAGTTTTTTTGATGTTAGATCGTAAAGGTAGCAGCAATAGTTAATTACTGACCAAATAACATATTTGAAGAAAGCTACTTTGTTCTCTTTAAGAATGAATATATTATTTGCTCGTCCTAATAATTTTTTACATTTGTTGGCGATATGGAATACATGTTCTGAAAAATGCAAGTCTTTGGAATAGTAGGTACCCAAGCCTTCAATTATTAGTATTGTTGTAATCATGTGATTACCCAAATTGATTGAATGTGATAAACGTGGGTCAAATAAATTGTAAAAAGATTTGTTGAAGTTCGTTTCAATTTGGTACTTAATGCTCCATCGATAGAAATCCAATAAATCTTTTTGAATGTTGCGGTGCGTCGACATCGAGCTTCTGTCGATGTATTCGTAGGTAATCTTAATGTCATCAACAAAAATAAATATTTCATTATATGTTATTGCTCTAGTGATGTCGTTGATATTAAGTAAAAAAGGGTAGGACCTAATACACTACCTAGTATGACCCCACTATCCATTTTTTAAGGCTTTGAAACTTGATTTCTAATTTTGACCACTTGAGTTCTGTTTGTAAAAATTGATTTTAACTATAAAAATAGTGGGTCAATTATGATATATGAATTAATTTTTTGAATGAGTTTGTTGTGGAGTATTCTATTAAATGTTTTTCGTAGGTCGATGTACAGAACGATAATTGATTTTCCTTCGTGTCTTTTTTGTGTAATATAGTTAAAGAATTTGTAATGGCATGTAGAACTAAATTTTTTTAGAAAGCATTACTGTTTGTAACAATCAAATTATGTAATTTAATATACAGATAGAAACAAGTGAATCCAATGTTGATCTACTATAATATTGAAATATATGTTTAGTGAAATGACTCCAAATTGAAGGCCGCGTAGCCTTGTTTTACTAAACGCGAGATAAGGGCGGTTTTTGTATGTGACAAACTGCGTCGCTTGTCGTAGAAGGTTGCGTTTGTTGAGACCTAGTCGTAGTCTCCTTCCCAAATATATTACGTCTATACTGATTACTTAGAGTAATGAATAAGAACGCAAGAATGGATTGGAAAACTTGTATTGCCAAATTACAGACTGATCGTGGGACAGAACCAAGATGGAAACTGGAATAGACGGATTAATCGCAGGAAACGGAAATTACCAATGGCGTGGGAACGGTTGTTTTTATAGCCGTTCCCACTGGTATGTACCATTGATACATTCAAACAAAATTGTCAATATTCGAAGAAAATTAATTGCCAAAAATTAAATGTTAATTTTTGATAATAGAAAATAATATTGTTTATTATTTTGGACTTCGAAATATCTTCGTCGATTTTCACCGCTACATATGTAGCACTTGTTACTTATCTTAGACATATCTAACGCTTGTGCAAATTTGTAAATAAATGTATAAGCAGTTATTTTATTTTAAAAATTACTATTTAAAAAAATAAAAGGAATATAAAATTTAAAAAATATTTTTAATAATTATTTTTGTAAATAAATTACACATTTTTATATTTAATAAATTTTAACAAAAAAAAGTTAAAGTTTAGGCATTGCATTACCAGCGTATGTATCAAGGTTATATATTTATAGAAAAATGTAGCGCATTAATCAAATCTTTATAATCTGTAAAAAAAATTTGTTATTTTAAAAATATACATTAATTTATTTTACAAACAAAAATATTTTTTTTAATTAACTGGAATGAAGTACGTTGCCTACTGTATTGTTCTTTATGGTTATAGAAGGATCCAGACGACAATTCCCATCACTACAAAAAACGCCAGAATAACTTTGTTATAACTACGTTTAAATAAATTGCTATAGTAGTTGGTGTATATTTGATTTTGTATTTGTACACTTTCCGTTAAATATATACTGATTAATTAATAATCATCTTAATTTAGATTAGTTAGACTTTGGTATCTTTGAGATAAACTACTGGACATTAGAAACCATTTTTACAATTTTACTAATATCCAGACAATAACATAGACAAGTTGTCATCAACCGCTTTCTCAACCCACAAGATAACATATTCAATAATAACAACGATTACACTGGTATTAACTGAAAAACCACAATTAATGCCTAAACTAAACTTTAAAAAACAATAAGTTTTTTCAGCTTTATGTAAATCTAAAACTTAAAAAAACAAATATATTTTTAATTTTGGACATTTTAATCTTTATTTAGAAGTTTTTTAAAAATTTCTTAATCAAATTTTTATAATTATTGTCTAAAAACTATTTTTAAATAAACAATTCAGAATAATTTAAAAAGGGTTTGTAAACAACAATTTGGGAATATTTTATTAAAATATGTGAAATTTAAAAAAAATGAAAAAGGAGTAAAATGACTTAAACAATCCTTACTTCTGAATCTCGACAATATTAAATTAATTATGCTATACATTAAGGCTTTTTTAATAAAAAGTCTTTATATTTAAAACATAAATTTACTGTTTGTTTATTCATTTATTTTTTATTTAGTAAGCTATTTTTGATGTTAAACAAGGTTTGCACTTAATGCTGGCAGCGCAATAATGTTGTTTTTTTGAAATTTAACAGTAACATTAATATTAAATATTTAAACTTGTTTTTTAACAATTGCAATAAAATTGTATCTGCTACATTAGTTTCAGGTTTCAGGTTTTTTCACGGATTATGTGGGAGAAAACTCCTTTCGGTTCAATGTTATCAGTTATCAAGGATTAATAAAAATCTCAAAAAAAAATTAATTAATTAAATAAATAAGATTATTAAGATAATACTTATCATTGGCCAATTTGAATAAACCTGAAGATGCCGAAAGGACTAGAGTTTGTAAATTATTCTATGCCAAAATAACCCTACACAAAAAGCGGTGTAGATGTAAAAGGGATTTGATTCTAGGCCTACTTAATTTAAGGAGTGGCCTCTGCAAAAATTATTTGCAAGGACAAAGGGGTAATCTACATGTTTGGATTTCAATAGTTTATAGACTAGAATGAGGTCGCCCCGGAGCCTCCTATTTCATAATAGGAAAAGCCTAAAGGACTGTAAACAATCTGAATAATTTGCATGTTTAAGATATCTAGAAACTTTTGTAAAACTTTGTTGTACTTTATCAAGAGTGTTAGTGTTTGTGTAAGATCTCATTGAGATCTTAGCCCTGATTTTCTTTGATTTAAACTGATACGGATAATTATCAGCACCCCAGCTAATTTTAATCAAAAAAGCTTGTGTGGTCTAAATTATCGTTTTGCAATTTATTATTACAAAATAAGTCAATACCATTTACCAACAGGAAAAACAGGACACAATATACTGACAGAACAACAGTTACGTCAACAACAAACGTGATAAATTTAAATATAAAAAGCGCTTCAAAACAAAGTTCAAAGTTGTTTAAATGTACAATAATATAAAAATTGTAATCGAACTAAAAATTAATAATTATTTTAAATATTTTATTTCAACAGTAACAATTTACCTTTAGGAAAGGAGACGTGACTTAAATATGATACTCGAAATGGGATCTAATTTATAACTGGTAGAGTAGACGCGCAATTAACAGTGATGTTTCCTAGGTTACACTTGAAGAACTTTAAAAGTCGGAAGCAAGTGTAGGGAACTTTATTATGGTGTGATAAAAAATTGATGGATGAATTGAAGGTAACTTTCAGATCTTTGACCAAGTTTACATAAGAGATAAGTTGCGAAGTTGGGGCTCTGAACGTGATATCTGAAGGTTTTCCAAGGAAGAAATGCTACACCTAAAAATGTTTAGTGGGAGCGCGTAATTTAAGGATTAATTATAGATGCTGTTAATATCCTGTTGTAGTTGTTCAGAGTTTGGACTCCAAATCTTGATATCATCGGCATAGAACAGAATGTCAGGTTGAACAACAGAGGGCAAATCATCAATGTAAATAATGAATAAGGGTCCTAGTACAGACCCTTGGAAGACATCTGAGGTTATATTATTAGCAGGGGAGATGAAATCGCTTAATCTAACGCCAAATTGAAGATTCGAGCGGAAGTCACGTATCCAGTCGAAAAGGAGTAGACTGATTCCGAATGACCGAATGACCCAGTAATGCGGAATGAGGTACTTTGTCAAATGTTTTGCAAAAGTCAAAGTAGATAATATCTATCGAATGAGAGTACTCCAGCATCCTGGTGAGGCTACTACTAAAAGCCATTAGGTTGGAGAGGCCGGATTTCATTAGTATAAACCCATGCTGAGCCGGATTTATAAGGTTGTTATCGATAATATATCTGACTAAATAAGATTTAACTATTCTCCCCAAGAGCCGATAATACACTAATGAGCGTGTAGCTATCTGCTTTAAACCTGCAACCGGATTTGTAGATTGGCCGAATGAAAGCTAATTCTCAGATTGCAGGTACCTTACCTTGGTTTAGAAAAAGGTTAAATAAATGTGCCAGAACAGGGGTAAGTGCTGACACACATTCTTTCAGGACTCTCAGATATAGATCGTCCGCCCCTCAGAAAAATGACTTAAGTCTGAACTGAATCGGAAGTGATTAGAGGAAATTCGAAAAAAATAAAGGGTTTAGGAAAAGAACCACTAGAAGAAACTATATTAAAGATAGACTAAAAGTATTCACCAAAAATATTGTAAACTTTGGGCGTAGAAAGGAGTGAGCTGTGGATGTCTTTGAGTTGGGGAAGGGAATTGTCGGATCTTCACTTATTCTTAATGAATTTAAAAAATAGGTGTTACTGTGGACTAAATACAATTCATACAGTTAAAATCTGCATTAATGTTAGCTAAATAATTATAAAAAATTGCCGAGAGACCAGTGCAGTTCTCATGGAACCAGGTATTGCACCTAAAACAAAATATACCTGTTTTTACAGATTTTCTGCACCCCCAACGGTTACAAATTGCGGACTGAGAGATTATTATCCTCAGACCAAAGTAATATCTAAAAAGACGTACTAAAAATAAAATATCACGGTGAAAACAAAATAATAATCAGTTAAAAGGATTAATAAAATGGTATAAATCAAGCACGACACACACACATCGTACGAGATGAAACAATTGAGCAAGCAATTTGCACAATTGAAACACTGAATGCACAACAAATTACAAAAAAACACCAAAAAATGAATAATACGTAAAACATGTAAGCACTTGTGCAAGGGTAAAACCAATAAGCAAGCACGAATTAAAAAAAGTTAGAACTAATATTTTTGTTTTATTATTTATTATTAATTATAAATAATAAATTATTTAATTTATAATTTATATATATATATATATATTACTTTTATAAATATTAATATGTAGTGTATTATATATATATTCTTAAGCGGTAAATATGCTGCTGGGGTTACATATGTTAGGCTTAATTTGAATGGAAGCGGTTCGCGTTAAGAAACCGAAAAATAAAGTATTCAATGTGTTTCTTTATTGATAGTTTTTGCATTTAGTTGAAAAATTGGAATTAATCGAAGTTCCAAATCATCCTTTGCCAGATGATAGAGAAGGTATTAGTTGTAAGGAAGAACATTTTGAGGAAGCTCATCTAGTAGTGAATACACCAGACAGTGAAGCAATAAGATCTGATTTTACAGATGTGAATAATTTAAACATTGAAAACCGTCAGATAACTGCAACAGTACCAGCTTTTTCTGAAGACGTTTTACCAGAACAGGAACAGGATAATACACGAGAAGAAACACTATGCGAAACATTAATTTTACCACCCGCTTTGACTGTTGATAATTTAAAAAATTTATATATTAATAATTTTGTCGATAAACTTGTTTTAATAGAAGATCAATTTTTATTAGAATCTGTTCCTGATCAGCGCAATCACGATGACGATTGCAGTGATCCTTTCTTGTTATTACTTAATGAATACAGTTCACATTGGTCTCAATGGTGGCATGCAGCTAGTAGATTGGATAGTATTTTAAAGGAAGCATACGATTTGGAACAATCTGTTTGGAAGATAGAGAAATTTAAAGCGAATGTTCGGGTTAGTTATTGATTAGTTTTGTATATTTTAAATTAATTTACTGTTATTACAGGTTTTTCAAACTTGTTATATTTTAAATATTTTTTTATTATATGCATAAATGATTTCAAATAATGAGATTAGTTATTTATTTTAATCTTATTATTTAAAATAATTTGTGCATGTAATAAATAAAAATATTTACAATATAATAATGCCTTAGTATTATAATATGAGTTTTAAAAAGTTATATATATATATATCTAAAACTCTACCATAGCCGGTTCCTAATCCGGTTGCGTAGAGGAGGAGGATTTGAGCGCAAGATTAGCAACCTGACCTCTATAAAATAAAATTAATGGCTAAAGAAACAAGAAGAGAATACCATTTTATTAAACTGTGGCAAAGAAGTGAAAAAGTAATTTTGATGATAGGATTTGGCGAAATCCGAATAGAATTTAGTCTTAGATATGCACAATCTTTAAAGCCAAAACTTTAATGTACAATCAGATGGAATGATCTTGTTGTTCCATGCTCTTTAAAGCGTAAAGAGTTTTTAAATATAAAAAAATGTTTTATTATTTTATTGTAGATTGGATTTCAGGGATTTTATTATTGTTGAATTTTCGCTCGGTTTATCACAGAAAAATAGTTTTGTTTTTCTAATGAGAAATTATAAAGCTAAAATCTAATTTCTCACAGGCTGTTTTTAGGATTATGGTTTATCAGATTATTTTACATATTGGTAACAACAATTTTATTAATAATAACGGTAATTGTTTTTAACAATATCCATTGAAAGGTTAACTTTTACATAAGTTTTTGTTTGACTTTTTGTTTTTCGTTAATATATTTTACTTGTTTGTTTTTGTGCTATTTTATTAGTAAGAGTAATATTTGAAAAGAATTCAGCATTTATTAATTTTATATTTTGTTAAAGATGTATTATTTTTTTAATTAGGGTAAGTGTTTGGATAAAAGAAGTGTTGTTTTGGATTATGAATATGAAAGTGCTACATTTAACGATTCCAATCTGGACGAACTTAAGGAAACTAATGAAATAACTCGTTGGATTATTTTTGAAGAAATTCCTATGGTGGCTTATAAAATAATTTTGTGCAGGTATATATATATATATATATATATATATTGTAGTGACGTAATCACCTCTATTATTTCTATATATATACGGCATAAGTATAACAAACTTAAGAAAATAACTAAGTTTATTGGTTGATAGACGATATATTTGTGGCGTAGTTAATGCTTGCAAAGGTTGACGAGACTATATGGTTCTTTGTCAGGGTTATTTCTCCCAGCCCGAGAGCTACATATGGCCTACATTAAGATACTATTTAAATGCCCTAGGTGTATGCTTCAATGTATCAACCGTAGCGGATGCCAAATTATTTTGTTGTGCATCCGGTCTTTTCTGTGTTAGTGTACATGCTTAGATGAGTCTAGTCCAGGTTGCGTTACATAGAGGTGGCAATCGAAGATATCACCATGATTAAGATTTTATAAGCGTTAGTTCTATCCTTAGAATTATTAGCATCACGTATATAAATCGGTTTCATTTTGTCGGTGTTTGTACGCGAAAATAGCCATTCAAAGATGACATTATCAATCTCAAAATTCGGCTAAAAACAACAATAAAAAGGACCTTTTCATTGATCCAACCAAAAATGCTGTATACTACCAAAAGTATCCCTTTGCCCGACATTAAAACAACTAAAGCAACATTTTTCGTTTTATATTACATTTATCAGTTCACTTGCAGTTGCGGTGACAAATATATTGGTCGGACAATGCGTCACTTAGCTAATCGGGCTAAAAAACACATTTCCAACTAGATCAATAAGGGGTCAAATTGAAATGAACACTCATACACTCCCTCCATATTACGTTATTTACTGTAAACCAAACATCAAACCGATTTCAAGAATTGTTTTAAAGTATTAATCACTTTTCAAGATTCTAATATCTTGAAAATTCTTGAATCTGTTTATATTCACACATTGAAACATACTTTGTGTGCACAAAAACAACTTGCAATGTTTGTGTATGCTTATGAGTTGCACTAACTTAAATGCCATCTCTACCCCCTTTTTGTATATATATACTAAAATTTTATGTTTGTGACTGATGAGAATATACGAGATGAATTCATCTCACAATTTACGTCTCCTTATATTTTTATTTGGTATTATAAAGGGAACTCAATGCTTTATATAAATATTATATTATACATATAATAAACAATATCAACCTTACAAATGTATTAGTACAAAGGATAAATGTGGTTTTTTATAACTTTCTTCAAACGTTTTATTCTATTTCTTTTTCATTTGGTAATTATGAACAAATTATCACATTTACTTGTAGATGGTGCAGGTCCAGTTTCTGCTGTTCTTGGATGTGTATAATCATTTATTTCATTTTGGTTGGTGATGTGGTCACCTCTTCATTATTTCTCTTATTTATACGACAAAACAAACGATCGACTCAATGGCTTGATAAGCGTAACAAACGTGGAAGAATAACAAAGTTTCTTGGCTGGTAGACGGCATCCTTGTGACGTCGCCACTGTTCGCAAAGATTGACGAGACCACCTGATTTTTTGTAAGGGTTATCTCCCTTAGCACAAGGGCTACATATGGTACACGTATAGCTTTAGATACCTTTTAAGTATCCTGGGTGTATGTTTGCACCCACCCGCCGTAGCGGAAGCCCAGATATACCATTGTGCACTCGGACCCTGCTGTGTATAATCCTTTAAACCTATATACAGTTTGAGTACTTATCTCAAATACATCTTCAATTTGTTCAATAGTCAAACCAAAATTGTGACATCTTTTATTTGTTCGTAATTTTTAGCATTTAAGAAAAAGCTTCCATTATTTAAATTCATTACAATCATGAGCCGTAAATGTTCCCAATTGTGTTTAAGATTAAGAAGTCAAATAAATTGTGACACATTATCAAAACAAAGTATAATGTGTAAATTACTTGACGTCTTTGTTTATTTTTTATATAAATTATTTAAAATTTTATATACAGGTAAACCTAACATTTACTTACTTGAATGCTATTTATCGAACTACTCCAAGACACTAATATTTTTAATTATTAAAAGACTTTAATTGTTGATAATCCATATTATTTTAGAAAAATTATTATTTTGAAAAATAAACCTTTCACGTTAAAGAAAAGAAAAATTGGAGTTAATTGACAGAATATATATATATATATATATATATATATATGACGTTTATTATTTTTACGTTTGCATGTAAATAAAGGATTGGTTAGGATAGTTGTGACAGTAGCTTAGTAGTAAGAGAACTGGTTTTTATACTAAATGGTATATATGCTATTTTTAAATAAATATATTGTTTAGACTTGGAGTTCTTAAATCACTCATAAATATGTACGATTAGCTATTGGCACAGTCAGTTCAAACGTAGCTCAGATAGTCAATTGGGAAATCGTGTTTAAAGAAAGTGTTGAGTCAACTTTTTGATTGATTAGATTATTTTGGTTTACTCTACTTATCTTTTTATTTATTGCAGATCACTACGTTGTTTCTAGTAGGACCAATTGCAACAATGTTGTTTTACAATGTAATTAATAAATGTTAAAATTGGAAATTATTATTATCATTATGGCTATTGGCTTAGATACTTCAGTAGAAGTAGCTTTTAGCACACAAAAATAGGTACAATTATAAAACACAATATAATTTGTAGTATGTAACATTATCTCTACTTAAACATTTAAATTCCAAAGTTCTATTTGTAAGTGTTGACCAACTCGTTTCATTTTCATTTTTTATGTGATTGGTCAACAGTATATTTATTTTTATTTTAGGAATCAAATTGAAGAGTATTTGCACAATATCCTAACGCGTTGTCCCATTTATGGAAATTTATTACCAACTGAACCTGCCAAATGTACGTTTTGTTTTGATGTTTTGGTCAGCAATGAATTATTATTTTTCTCTTTGTGTGTGTGTATGGAAAATGCTTAAATTAAAGACAATGTCTTTAGCGTTGATTTACTTTCCTTAGAATATTGATTTATAATTAACAATGTCAACAAACAGAACTGTACAGAATTATTGAGTTTTTGGAAACGACTTTTATTGAACAAATATATATATATATATATATATATATCCATTTTAAACGGAATTAGTTAGAAAAGTGAAGCTTACACCATTTCAGTCACATGTACTCAAAATAAGAAACAATGGAGAACACTTGTTAGTCTTAATTTTAAAAGTCAATCATTTTAAACGTTTGAGAGGATTTATATGAGAAAGTATTTTGTTACTGATGATTTCCTTGCTAAAGCAAATAGGTTGAGTATTTTTGGTTTCTTTTTCTTCTTCCATTTTTATCCCCCCCCGCCGCCCCAATTAGTGCTTGGACCAATAATCGATTCATCACATTTGGTTCAATTGAACGAATTGCGGTCTACATGTTCGACTTTATTCAATTGCTTGCGTCAGTCCGGTTCAAATCGCCAAATGGGTCATTCGCGTGTATTTGTCATGCATTTGTCCAATTGGATTATTTTAATGGTATGCCGTTATTACTGTTCCACGTTTGGTCATAATTTCGACATAATATGTTCGATGGTGGTCAATGGTAGTCAATTGACTCGCATTGAGAAATAAAATTCCAATTCTGACACAATTACAGCGGGGAATGCTGACAATGTTGAGGATTTGAGTTATGATCGATGGAAATCCGAATTCTGATAATTTTGATTGTATGTCTGATGCATTTTAGATTTGGATTAATGCAGCATAACTGGACTTCAATCTTTGGTGTAGATATCTACTTATGGTACTTAAATGAAATCATTATGAAAACTGTTAAATTTTTTGCAGTAATATCTGTATCTTCAATTGTTGAAAGACAAATTTCTAAAGGATTTTTAGTACTTCTGACTGTAATATATGTGGTTGAATGGTTTACTAGTAAGGCATCTGGTCTTTATATTGAAATTTGAATTAGTGCTTTCCGCTTAAACTTGAACAAGTAAGCTGTATTTATTTTATTCCAATTTTAATTTAAAATGGTTAACGAGAAATTTGTTTTGGCAAGTGGACATTTAGTGAAGGCAAACGAGGATTTGAGTAATGCTTATCAAGTCTCAATTTCCAATGATGGTGATATTCCTGACTGTTCGTCCTCTATGTGGTGCATCCTGGACTAGGTGCCTATAGGCATGTAGACTAATAACAGCAGTATCCGAGTGCACAGCGGTATAACTGGGCTTCCGCTACGGTGGGTGGGTGTGAACATACACCCAGGATACTTAAAAGGTATCTGAAGCTATACATTTACAATATGTGGCCCTTGGGCTAAGGGAGATAACCCTTAAAACAATCAGGCGGTCTCGTCAATCTTTGCGAACAGTGGCGACGTCACAAGGATGCCGTCTACCAGCCAAGAAACTTTGTTATTCTTCCACGTTTGTTACGCTTATCAAGCCATTGAAATCGATCGTTTGCTATGTCGTATAAATAAGAGAAATAATGAATGAATGAATGAAACGAGGGCCTACATTTAGTACCGGTGGTGGAACTCGAACACGTCCAGTCAGTTCTAGTTTAGTGCTCTGTTAACTCTGTCACCCAGGTATGAATATGTATTATGTATGTGCTTGCATTTCGTTTGCTAGTTGATGGTACAGATCCAGTTTCTGCTGTTTTTGGATGTGTATAATTCTTTAAAACTATGTATATAGTCCTTGTACTTACCTCAAATAAATCTGCAATTTGTTCAATAGTTAAACCAAAATGATTACTTTTTTATTTGTTAGTAATTTTTAGCAGTTAAGAAATAGCTTCTACCATTTAAATTCATTACAATTAACTGCCGTAAGTGTTCAAAATTGTGCCAGGTCGATAAAACAAAAATGGGAGGTCAAGTATTTAAAAATTTTCTTTGATCTTTTCAAACCAAAATTAATGTTAAATTTTATATACATACAACATTTTAAAACTAATTAAGTTGCTATAAATTAAAAGCATGCAGTAACGTCTGCTAGGTTGCGTAAGTACTTGTAATAAACAAATAATTTTTTTTTGGACATTATTGTCGCATAATCGTTTTATATAGTTATCTTTATACGTATGTAAATTCTTATTGTAACTATTACCATTTACCTATTTGAATTCTATTTATCCAAAAACTCCAAGACACTTAAATATTTGTAATTATAAAAAACTTAAAAAACAATTAATTTAAGGTATTGATAGTCCTTATTATTTTATCACAATTACTTTGTTGAAAAAAAATATATTTTTCAAGCTAAAACAAAAGATAATTGAAAAATAAGAGTTTATTGACAAGTCCTATTTTAGACCCTGTATATATGTTGGTGTGCATATTTTCAGTAGGTACACGGTTCGGTGTCAAAATCAATGCAGTGTTATTGATTAGTTGTGTAACATAACCTACTTATATTAAGCACATGTACATTTTACTAAAATATTCTTAAACATTATTTTAATAGTATTAATGGAAAATAATAAAAACAAACATTTCCTACCAATATTATAAAATTCTAATTTAGACCAAAAACCGAGAATTTAGACATTTTTTAAAAAGTAGAAAGAAAAGTACTTGCTTTAAAATATATATTATAAAAGTCTATACATATATATATATATATATATTCATTGTTGTGTATAATTTTCTCTAGGCGTTTAAGATAAGGGTCCATCAGTTTTTTAACCTAATGTAGAATTTGGGAATTGCATTAAATAATGAATTTTCTTAATTAAAAATGTTTATTTCTTAAGCCTTTTGCATTATATTGTATTGTTTGGAGGCAATTGAATAAATGTGATATTTTTGCTATTCAATAATTTTGTGCTTTGTATAAATAAATTATTTATTTTATGATTATGCTATCTTTTTAAATATATAGACCAGAGCATTGTGATTATTAAATGTTACATACTATGAAACATGTAATTTAAGGTGAAAGAATTTATTTTAAATTTTGGCAGTTTAGTGATTCTGATCACACCATATTTTTTAAATACATTTCTCCATTAAATTTTATATTTTTTAAGAAAAACTAAAAAAATTTTTACATTATAAATAATTTTAAAATACACTGTTTAATATTTATGCACTACGCATTACACTGTTGTAAATAAAGCTTATCCTCGGTAACGTGTTAAACAATTTTACATATTGTTATTCTATTTTATGATATTCGCAAAACTTTTATAAACGCTGTCACAAACATCACAGTCACAGATTTTCTTTTTTTTCCTAATTATACAAATTAAACATTTAAAAGTATTTCTTTAAATATCAATACTATACCAAACATTTATTAAATTTTACTTTTTGTAATAATAAAACTATTATTTTGTTTACTAGTTGATAGAATACATACAGTCTCAATTATTTTAAACTTATTTTACTTTTAAAAATGCATACTTATTTTTAAAAAAAACATTCAAATGTGCTTTTAACAGGTTAAAAAAATTTATTGGATCAATAAAACATTCATTGTGGTTGGTGACGTGGTCACCTCTTCATTATTTCCCATATTTATACATGTAGAACGATCGATTTCGATGGCTTGACAAGCGTAGAAGAATAACAAAGTTTCTTGGCTGGTAGACGGCATCCTTGTGACGTCGCCACTGTTCGCAAAGATTGACGAGGCCGCCTGATTTTTTGTCAGGGTTATCTCCCTTAGCCCAACGGCTACATATGATATACGTATACCTTTAGATACCTTTTAAGTATCCTGGGTGTATGTTCGCACCCACCCGCCGTAGCGGAAGCCCAGTTATACCGCTGTGCACTCGGACCCTGCTGTTATTAGTCTAGATGCCTAGGGGCACCTAGTCCAGGATGCACCACGTGGAGGACTAACAGTTAGGAATATCACCATTATTGGAAATTGAGACTTTATTAGCATTACTCAAATCCTCAGGATCATTAGCATCCCAATAAAACAAGGTATTAATTTAAAGTACAAGCCGTTCTTGTTTTGTTTTCTTACATAATTCATTATTTTAAATTTTAAGTATAATTTTTTGTAAATAAATAAATTTATTGTATACTAATGTTATCTGGCATACGTTTCTTTGTTTATGTAAACACTCATTCTAACAAAGGAATAGTTGTCTTGTTTAAAGTTATACTTTATTTGATTTTTATTTAAATTTTGTGCCGGGGTGGTCTAGCGGTACAGCGCTCGAATTTGGACCTCGGTGGACATGGGTTCGAATCCCACCACCGGCACTAAAATGCGGGCCCACGTTCGGCTTAGTTAAAATGTCCACTGCTGAAAGATGCGTTTCTCGTGCAAACATTCAAAGTAGAAAACATAAAATTTAAAAAAAAAATTAAATTACAATTTCAATCATAATTGACATCAGTTGAATGCTATTTATTCGACAACCCCAAAAACAATATTTTCGTTGTGTAAAAAATTGTTCAGTGAATTAATTGTAATTAATTAAAGTGTAAGCTATTGCACAATAATTACTTTGCTAAAACAAAAATTATTCGAATTGATTGTGGATTTTATAAAACATCCTTGTTGGCCTTTTTAGGCTGGAACTATGTTGCGCGCATGTCGTTCCGAAGATCATATATTTGTGCTTTTACAAATGTTGCGTCTTCCTTCCAAGTTGCTCAAACCGCTGATTGGCTTAATTCAGTTGCCCAATCCGCCCAAAGATATCTTATTCGATTCGTCGAAAAGTGATCTTGTCGATTTTATGTATCAACCAGAAGTGGAATTAATTATAAGTCTGTTTGCTCTATGTTTGAGGCCGGTTCGGTGAGTAGTATATTTATTGGTTTTTTTTTTCAAAATGTTTTGGTTAAGTCTGTTTGTACACCTTTTAAAAGATTTTTATTTATACACTTTATCTTGGAAACAATGGCTAAGTTGATGGACTGACATATTTCTACACGCCTCCTAAAATCGTGAACAATGGAAAGGGATTGTTCGAGATGCTATGCGAATTTGGAATTAATGAAGATGTGGCATTGCCACTAACTTTTGTTGTTGTACAAATTAAATTTTGTTTGTCTAATAACCTAGAAGAAATAATAAAAATTTTCTTATTTCATTATTGGTGAAGCTTGATTTGATGTCAGGGTGAAATTTCTTAGCCAAATGGTTACATGGAATATTTGTATTCTGCGAAAATACTGGGTATTTACTCAGTGTTTGTACATCTTTCTGATACATTATATGGCGATATGTAATTATGTTTGTCACCATTACTGGAACGAGAAACTTGGTAAAGGATAAACATTTTTAGTCATTCGTATTATTATCAAAAATTCAAAACCACGATTTGCCAAAACTGATAGCTCCAAACTCCTAACACGTAGAACACAAACGCACTTTGACACGAGAAATGCATTATTACTGAATTAATTTTTTACTGTTTGATTTTATCCACATAAGCAACAATTAAAATTTAGTAATTGAAACAACTACGTTTTTAACCGGTGCATGATGAAACAAAAGCAATATTTTTATTAAAACCAAGATTAGAATATATAAGAGTTTAGTGCGTTCCATTCTACATTATACTCGCGAAACTTGGACTCTTAGCCAAGTGGATATATGAAAGCTTGTCTGTTTTGAGCAAAGCTGTTTAAGATCCATATGGTTTCGCTCGCTGTCCTCTATTGAACGCACTCGTTTAATAACTAATAAAATATTTTGACCATTCCCGGATATTTGTAAGACACATAACATTCATTGGCCATGTATCTCTAACACAATAAGACAAAGACGATTTTACGTAGATCGCCCACTCATCCAGCCAGAATGGCTATAGAAGCCCATCCATTACCCGGATGGAAAAGAAGGCCAGGCGGTCAACGGAAAATTTGGATAGATATTGTAACATGCAAGCTCAGTCCTTTTATTTATGTTAAACCCCTCGTCCAAATGAATTGCTTAATTGGGCGTCCGTTTGCTTACGGTTTGCAGCTAATAGAGATCACTGCAGGGGTTTAACTCGGGATATAATTAACATCTAAAGTCAGCACACCTCAAGTGTCGTTCATTAAGTGCACATTGCAAAAGGTGATGTTTTTGCAGATGTTTTGGTATTTGGACTACACTGGGCAATAAAAACCGGTGGGGTATGTATATTTCCGATGATGATGATGATGAAATAACCACGTTTTTTTATAAATTTCTATAATTTTAAACGTCATTTCGTGATCCAGCAATCGACATGTATTTATCCAACCTGACTCGGACGTAGAATTTCCCAAACTGCAAAACCCCTGGATTCTAGTCGATTCGGCTGGAGAAAGTGATGCCGAAGATCACCAAATCGGTACAGTCACTACACCGTCATCTGCCGAAAATTCTCCAACTGTCAATCGAAAGGCCACAATGACACCAGTTCCAGACTACGTCCCTCCACGTGACCTTAGCCGACTGATTGATCAGTTGAAACTCGATCAAGTTATACAATTGATGTATTTGGACAATGAAAGCTGTGGTCGAGCTCGTGCTGCTGCCTCCGCCACCGCCGACGTTCCTAAATCCGGCTTGATGACGTCGATTGCCTTGGCCAGTCGGATTTTGGAGATGATCGAAAAGTGCGCTCGTATTTATTCGTCTGTTCCTGTGCCCGACCATCAAACGCATTTGGGATCGTGGCGAATGCTGGCCAAGCGGTTGGCTCGACTTATTAGGTCAGTTTTTTTTTGGGGTCGAACAACTTTGTCCTAGATTATCTCAAGTGGCAGAGGCGCCCACTTCTTTACTGGTTTGGATGCGAATTGAACTGGGGGATGGGGGGGGGCATACATTAAGTTTTTCATTTATCCTTCCAAGTGACTTAGAAAGGAAGATGAATAAAACCCAATGTTAACAGTCTGTTTTTTTAAAGAATGAATTGTGATTCCAATGATTTAGAAGTATATTTCCAATTTTTTATTATGGTGAGATACTTTGTTCCTATCCTCCATGTGGTGGTGTATCGTAGATTTAGACTAACAGGAGACGATTGTGGATGGGTGCAAGTATACACGTGGAGCAGTTTCTAAATATATGTACCGACGTGGAGCTAAATCACTAGACTCGAATTCGGATGGGCATGCATTCGATTAAATGTAGCCCCTTGTCTAGCGCTTTGTTCAATGTCTACTCACTGAAAACGTCAAACATTCGGGCAATAAAAACTAAATAAATATTTCTGCTATCTGGGAAACAATGGCCAAAAAAAACCGTCACTAATGGAAGGTGTTTATTCGAGATGTTATGCGAACTTTGAATTAATGAAAATGTGGTCTTGTTACTACTTTTGTTGTTATTGTCAACTACAGATTACTTTTGCGTTCTGTTGGATCCCGTGTGTCTTTGCTCTGGTCACATCAGTCAACGTTGGTCGAAAACTTTGCTCAATACAACCTAATTTTGTCCCAATACGACGCCTTGGTCATTCGTTCAATCCAATGCATCATCTTAAATGGCTGTGGCATGCCTCCCAACTACAGTCAAGCCAGTTATCTCAGCGCTTGGCGCCAGCTGGTCCTCATACTGCCTTTGAATGTCAATGCAACCGCTACCAAATTGGAGCTGCTCAAACTGATTCTGCGTTCGATTTTGTGCGATGACTCGAAATGGCACCAAATCGCCTTGAGCCCCATTGGCGATTGGGTAGTCGACGATCACGTAATGACGTTGCACAAGTCGCTGTTGTGTTCGAGCGGCTTGAACCGCACGGGACTGGAAGCGGTCATTCAAGTTTTGGGCAAATTTGCCATCTTTGAATGCAAGCCAGCGGTTGAATGTGGCGTCCGAATGGACTTTTACAAGCACGATGTCGAATGCCAAATGATTTGCTATTTGGTACAGCTGATTTTTGGAGTAAGTTGTGACTAGTGAAGTGCCATTGACTCGGTTAGTGTTGTTGTTTGAACGCCAGTTGGGTAGGGCTACTCGAACTACGAACTGTAGTTGACAATTCCAATAATTCACCCTTGAAAACCCATGAATAAATGTAACCGAACCGTGCCACATAGGCTATTAAACCTGTGCAGTATGCCAGGACCTGTATGGTTAAAGTCCTAGTGGAAGGGATCACTTATTTGCTAAACCGGTAGTAACGGAGCAGCATTTGAGGATACTGGGGAATTAGAATTGATTAGGTTTACTGTAAATAATAAATTTACAGGGTTGGTTTTAATCATCCGCAGCTCAGTTGTTTCAGGCATTAGTTGGATAGGGCGTGGGTTCAAGTTCGTGTGTGTGTAAGAGACTTGAAAAGTATACATTAATAATGATTCTAAATAAGGATGAAACAGCTGTACAGTGCTCCTGGTTCGCTGAAACCAAGTGGATTTATTATTCAAGTGAATCTGACCATTCTAATAATTCATCCTTGAAAACTCATGAATAAATATAACCGTATTTTTATCGATGATTCCATATCACAGATGAGTGCTGTCTTTGTGGACAATTTTGTATAAGAGAGGTGCAATCTCCATACTTTTCTAATAAACTAGTCCAGATTCTGTTTGGGACATTTCTGTGCCTAAAGTAACTGCTTTTGCCGGAGTGGCCGAGTTGGCAGAGCGCTTGACTCGAGACTGGGTGAGCATGCGATTGCGTTTTGTCATCGACACTAAATGGTGGGCGTCACGTGATGAAAAATGTATTCTATAACATATTTAAGCACTTTAAATTAAAATATAGGTAATATAAACTGAATAACAACAAACATAATCAGATTAACAGAGTTTTTGTTCAAAGTAGAAGATGGGTTACTCAGACAGATTGTTCTAAAACAATTGTTGTTTAGAATAGCCATAAACCCCGAGATGCTGTGTGAGTTTAATTTTATGAACTTGTATAGATTTTGATAACCTCACTTCATTATGGGTTTGGGTACCTCCTCAAGGTGGTTTATCAGTAAAAGCGGTGCAATTTATGGAACTATAATTTGGACCAAGATATTTGATTGAGAGTAGTTGATAAAACCTATCCCAGACGTGAAATCAAAAGAGAACAGGAACTATTAAAAGAGTTATTGAAAGTGTAGTATTTCATATGGAATCACTGTTTTTATTTGACCGATTAAAACGTTTTTTTAGCATTCAAACAGTACATTGTTCTTAATCAAGATGTTAATGATCCTGAGGATTTGAGCAATGCTTATATAATCTCAATTTCTAATGATATTCTTGACTGGTCCTCCTTCATGTTGTGCTTCTTGGATTAGGTGCCCAAAGGTATCTAGACAAATAACAGCAGGGACCGAGTGCATAGCAGTATAAATGGGATTCTGCTTTGGTGGGTGGGTGTATGCATACACTCAAGGCACTTAAAAGGTGTTTTAAGGTATACTACTACCTTAGCTCTTAGACTAAGGGAGATAACCCCGACAAAAAATCAGGCGGCTTAGTCAATTTTTGCCAACAGTGGTGACGTTTGAAGGATGCCGTCTATTAGCTAAGAAACTTTGTTATTCTTCTACGTATGTTACGCTTGCCAAGCCAGTGAAGCTGATCGTATCGAAACAATGAAGACGTGTAACTACACTACTGACTAAATGAATTATTTTGAAAAAAATATTTACCATCTACTTCCTCCCTCCCCCACCCGCAGTTATCCATCTATCCCAACTTTTCATGCAAATCCAATGCGAATGATGATCATGGCAATGGCGACGATGATTTGAAGAACAAATTGGCCAATTCCTTTTTGACTGTATTGCCCATTGTGCCCCAAATAGGACGCGACTATCTCATTCAACTAACTCAAAAGCATCCCCAATTGTGTTTGAATTTGATTTTCAACTTGCTAGTCGATGCAGTCGTCCACATGGATTTTAACCGCGCCGAACTCGATCGGTTGCGTGACAAAGCAGCCAGGCTCAATTTGAATTTTATGGATCTGTACACGGACGTGCAACAGGTATGCTTGTATTGGAACGTTCGATGTGGAGTCAACTTTTCAATATTTCTATATTTTTATGGGATGCTAATGATCTTGGGGGATGGTGATATTCCTGACTGTTCGTTCTCCATGTGGTGCATTCTAGACTAAAGTAACAGCAGGGACCGAATGCACAGCGGTATAAATGGGCTTCCGCTACGGCGGGTGGGTGCGAACATACACCCAGGATAGTTAAAAGATATCTAAAGGTATACGTATACGATTTGTAGGCCTTGGGTTAAGGGAGATAACCCTGACAAAAAATCAGGCGGTCTCGTCAATATTTGCGAACAGTGGTGACGTCACAAGGATGCCGTCTACCAGAAAAGAAACTTTGTTATTCTTCCACGTTTGTTACGCTTAACAAGCCATTGAAGTCGATCGTTTGCTTTGTCGTATAAATAAGAGAAGTTTCATTCATTCATTATTTCCCATATTTATACGACATATAGACAATCGATTTCGATGGTTTGATAAGCGTAACGTCAACGTGGAAGAATAAGTTTCTTGGCTAGTAGACGGCATCCTTGTGACGTGCCACTTTTCGCAAAGATTGACGAGGCCGCCCAAGGGCTACATATCGTATAAGTATACCTTTAGATAACTTTTAAGTATCCTGAGTGTGTTCGCACCCACCCGCCGTAGCGGAAACCAATTATATACCGCTGTGCACTCGGACCCTGCTGTTATTAGTCTACATGCATATAGGCACCTAGTCCAGGATGCACCACGTGGAGGACTAACAGTCAGGAATATCACCATCACTTGAAATTGAAACTTTATAAGCATTTCTTAAATCCTCAGGATCATTAGCATCCCAAATAAGAGAAATAATGAAGAGCTGACCACGTCACCAACCAAAATGAATGATTAAGGTAGTCACGACATTGGAAATTGAGACTTGATAAGCATTGACTCAAATCCTCAGGAACATTAGCATCCCTATAACTTTCGGACGTCAAATATTGAACAATTTCGTTCTATTACTTTTCATGGTAAACAAACGGGTAGATGATCGATAATCAAGTTTGTCGCATCGCTGTCGCTAAACATTGTATAATGAATTGCTGTTATCACCATGTCATTATTGGAAAAATAAATCGGTTCAATTAACATAAAACAATTGTACACCAATCCATTGATTGCAGATATTTTTGGACTTGGTCAATCAAACGCCATTTGAATTTTTCCAACCAACCGATGTGGATTTGGAACGTCTCATTCGGTTGACAATCGACTCGAAACCTGATTCGTTTGTTTCTGTCTTCTGTTGGACATTGTTTGGTCGTTTCAACTGGGAAGCATTTGTCGATGTTGTAAGTTAATATGAACCAATTGAATGTTGATTGTTTTTTCCCCCAAAAAAACCTACTACTACTACTACTGTTATTGCTTGAATGCTTCGGGACAAGCATATCTTGGCGAAGCCAAACGAAGACCCACATTTAGTGTTGGTGGTGGCACTTGATTCTATGACAGGAGTGTTTTGGACTTTCTAGTCTGGGACCTGTTGAGTGGGATGCATTTTAATCATTTTCCACATTTATACGGCATAACAAACGATCGACTTCGATGGCTTGACAAGCGTAGACAAACGTAGAAGAATAACAAAGTTTCTTGGCTAGTAGACGGCATCCTTGTGACGTCACCACTGTTTGTAAAGATTGACGAGGCTGCTTGATTTATTGTCAGAGTTATCTCCTTTAGCCCAACGGCTACATATGGTACACGTAAACCTTAATAGACCTTTTAAGTATCCTGGGTGTATACTCGCACATACCCGCCGTAGCGGAAGCCCATTTATACTGGTGTGCAGTCGGACACTGCTGTTATTAGTCTAGATATCTGTGGGCATCTAGTCCAAGATGCACCACGTGGAGGACGAACAGTTGAGAATATTACTACCATTGGAGATTGAGAATTTATAAGCATTGACTCAAATCCTCAGGATCATTAGAATCCCAGTGGGATGCAGTAGGTGGGACATGTTGGAAACAATTTTATTTTTACGTCTCCAAATGTTTTGAGACGGGAAATGCGCATCTTTTGGCAGTGTTCATTTTAGCGAAGCTATTCTTGAGCCTGCTTTTGTTGTCAGTGGTTGGGATCGAACCCATGGCCACCCAGGTTCAAATCGAGTGCTTGTCAAACGCGGTGTCTGATTCGAATTGATTTTAGTTGTATCTAACTGAAAATACTTTTTTTGGCAAATGGACTTTTAGCAAAGCGAAGCATTTAGTACCGATAATGGGATTTTAACCCATGTCCACTTAGTTTTGATTCCAATGCGATTAGAAAACAGCGTTTCAGATGGATACTAGTATTTACAACTTGGTTCACTTATATCTAACTTTCAATGGGTACGCGTGTTGTATGTGTGATGATCGAATCCAATACTCATTAATTAGCGGTACTTAGTCTTTAGTAATTTGTTTACATAAATTATAATATCAAAAAGCAAACAAACTAAGACCAGCATTTATTCCATTACTGTAGATGTAATAGTGATTGTTTATGATGTTTGTTTATTCAACATGAAAAATCGATAATTATAGAGGTCAATAATATTTAATCAAGTAGTTATGAAAAATGATAAAAATTAGATGGTTAAGTTGTTCCTAATAAATTGTCAGAAATCGAACTTGTTACAAACTAGAAGCATGGTGGACACCCTACAATTAAAAGGGAAGGCAATTCGGATATTATTATTATTATTGTTTTACTGTTTAAATGTTTGACGGGAAACACATTTTTCAGCAAGTGGGTATTTAAAAAAGCCCTATATGATTTTCCGCATTGTATACCACTGGTAGAACTATCCTATTTCCATGTTTAGCTACTTTTATCAACTTAAATGAAAAAATCAATCAAAAGTTGATAGCAGAGCTACCTCTTCTATAATTCCAAGTTTGCATAACATTCCGCATTCCTATGTGAAGAGGTTGTCCAATGCGAACTGAACTTGGAGGAATAAATGAAGTTTCTTAGCTAGAAGACCGCTTCCTTGCAACGACATCAGTGTTCACATGAATTGATGAAGCGATCTTCTTCGGAGGGAAACGGGGGTTGACGCCGGTTGGCGGATCTACAAGCCTAACCGGCTTGATATCCTGGGTGTATAGTAGCGCTCATTCACTGAGAGATAGTCCAGTGAATGTCCAGTTATATCGTTGTACACTCGGTTCCTGCTATTATTAGTCTAGATGCCTATGGACCCCTATTCCAGGATGCACCACATGGAAAGCATTACTCAAATCCTCAAGATCATTAGCATTCCCGGTTATTTAATAATTATAAATCACTCTATTTAAATGAATTACTAAATTGCATATCCGAGTGTTTGCCTTCCATTCTAGTCCACTTTGAAAAATGGTTGTTTGACTTTTGTTAATGCTAGAGGTGCACACAACTACAAAATATAGTGTAAAACGTTTTGGACTATTTCAATTTCATTCATTTATTGTATCATTTATGTTTTTGCATCAAACCTTTAGCAAGCAGGACTGCCTTTTATTCCGTTCGAACGGCACTTGGACATGGCTTATGGTTTGTGTCAAATTATCGACACCCACGTATCTAATTGGTCTAAATATGTGGATTCGTTTAGCTTGGTATGTTTATGTTACATGACGTAAACCAAAGTGCATTCCTATGTATAGATAATGTTATTTGATTGCCTTTTACAGTGTTTTTTTACACCGATGATAATAGTGTATATCATATATTTATTTTCTTTACCATTATATATTATCAATGTGAACGTTTACCGTTAATTATTGTTGTTATTATTACTTTGATTAGTATCATCATTATTATTACTATTATTTGTAATGAATTCATTTCAGGCAGCGCATTTGTACAAATCGGCCAAATTATCAGTCGATCATCTTATTACGTCGTCTATGCCCTACCAATTCATTTCTTCACTCAACACAAGCAAGCTTCGCTTGAAAGCACTGACCGGACAATCGCGTGTAACATCGCTCAGCCATGAAAATCTTGCCCAATCAACACAATCGCCATGTTCCGAATACCTTTTGTTCGACTGGTGCGTACAATTGATACTGAGACTTCAACTACCCAACAGTCCGATTGGTCGTTTTACATCTGTTCAAGTTTTGCGCCAAAATGTCAACTTTATCGATCGTTTGTGGTCCAGATTGCTGACTCTAAACGAAAAATCGAAATCGGCGACAAAATTTGGGCAAAATCCTCTTGTTGTCTATGTGATGTTGTGCTTGCAAACGATACAACTGGATGCGATGAACAATCAACTTGTTCATGCCAAATGGAAATCACCCCAATCGAGTTCGATTAATAGTCATGTTCAGTCTGTTTTTACTATCAAGCATATTCAATTTCAGTTAGACACATTGTGGATTATTTTAAAGCATTTGTTTTTCCAAGATGACGCGACATTGTCGTCAGATGTAACGTGGCCAGATTTGAGTCGCTTTGTACATCACTTGATTCGTAATCATGTCGATTTTTATTTCACATTGAAGTCGGATAACGAATTTTCCAATCAACTTTTGGGAATGTGTATCGATCTGATTCATCAATATTCGCATTGTTTGGATTGGTCAGGCATGATTCAATTTTTATTGGATGCTATATTGGAGCAATCCGATTGGTTCAAATGCAAACAAGCTGTCGATATGCTAAATTTGTTCATTATGGCTGATTGGTGGATGCATTGGAGGACGCGTGACAATGCGACTGTCAGTAGAAATGAAGGTTTGAATGGACTTTGTTGGTCAAGGAATTATTTAAAATTTCAATCGTATCTTGGTGTAAGTTTTCTGATATTGATTGGATTTTTTGTATACGTTTTGTTGATGTTTTCATTGTGAGGGTTTGGTCATTATGAAATATATACAGATGCTGAGTTCGTACCGCTATCAGCACTAGATGTGAGTCTTCGTTTGGCTGATATAAATATCTCGTGAGATATTAAAGCTTAATGTAATAATAATAATACTAATAATAAAACCGGGGAATATATATATATATATATATATATGAATATATTAAGTAATATAGTTTTAATACACTTAAAACACCGTTTTCTTATAATATTACAGATGCATGAGAAAACTACATTTATTGAATTATAAAGTACTTTATTTTAATTTTCTTTTAAATTGTAATCGTTGGGTATACTGAAAAAACCGCAAACTGTCTTAAAAGCGATTTTTTATTTTAACTTAAGTTCATTGTTAATCTGTGTGTAGCAGAGTGACTCAGCAGTAAAAGGTCTAGTTTTCAGACCGATAACTCTGGACTTCAACCCCACTCCAATCTCGCCTTAACAGTTTAACTCTCCTAACAAAGGTGTATGGAATCAACTGATGGCGCACTTGGTTGTATACAATTCCAACAAAATCAATACATTTCATTTGAAAGTCATGTTTTTTTTGAAAGAACCATGAATTTGATTCTTTACAATATATTTTTTCAAATGCAATATCGCAATTGTTTAGTTTATACTTTATTCCACATTTTCTCCCCTCCCACGCTTTGCATCCAGAAATTGGAAAAGACATTCAACACGCCTACTAATCAACAATTTTCACTATCCGCTGTTGGTCAGCGTCTCGTATTGAGTCCCTTGGGTTCGGCAGCCAAATGGGCTTGGTTTCAAACATCCGCACTTGTGGCTACCGTCCACCGACGAACTCATTCGGGTGGAACTGACGAAGACGATTGTCCAAGAGACGTTGACAGTGAAAGTCTCACTGGAGCCGACGAAATCCAACATCGCAAATCGCTTTTTTGCCACTTGTTCGAACATGTAACGCAAGTTGAACACACATCATCATCATCATCATCATCCTGCTTTTGGCTATTGGCCTGGATTCAGCTGGGTAGTTACGTGTTTGATCACGTGGATCATAACGTGATAGACGGTCGAAATGATGATGACCAGATCGATACTGTATGGATCAAAATTCGGCCCTATTTGATTATTCATCAAAACGAATTGGTCGGACTGGAAGGATCCAAATTGGACGACTTATGGTTGGACAAGTTGAAAGTGGTGATGGGTCGAATTTTTGTGAGTTTTGCAATAGGACCGTTTTTAGTTGTGGTCTTTTGGGCAATGTCAAAGATACTGACAGACACAGGCTAAAATGGCGTAGGTGATAAAATGTGTGCCAGAGTAGTCTAGTGGAACAGGGAACATGGGTTCGATCTTTAGCACCGGCACCAAATATCGGTCTATATTCGGCTTAAATAAAAATAATTGACTTTCTTTGCACATGTTTGTTACGAATTGTATTTAACTTGGCTCAATGAATGCATACATTTTAGATAGATCAGCTTGTAGTGACGTGGCGTATCTATTGTTTGTTTTAAATTAATTAAAATAAACACAACACTTGTATACATTGTGTAGTGTTTTTTACTTGTTAATGTCTGCAAGATGTTCAATGGTTGCTTGTGTTGAAAATTATCAGCAGCAAAACTTCAGACGAAATGTCAATAAAAATATAATAGAAACCGAATAAAAAGATTAATGAATAACTAGAAAAGATATGATGAAATGAAACATAATGTCATTAATAGTAAATGATAAAAAAATAAAAGTTTTATATCACGAAGAGCAATTTTTTAAGTTTCACCTTTCAAAACGTTCAAAACGTTGAGATTGACATGACAATCCTCATTATTATTATTATTATTATTATTATTATTATTATTATTATTATTATTATTATAAAACCTTTGCTCTCTGAAGAGCATGCGATTATTCCATATGACTGCATTAAATGTGGACAATTTGGTTGAATCAAGTTCAGAGGTCAAATGTCGTTCGATTTTTGTAAACAATTTTGTCAGCTAAATACATATTTATATATAATTATGGCTATTGGCCTATATACATGTATGTACATCTAACTGAAATGAATATCTCAGGATCAAACAAAATATTTGGCAAAATGGTGCAATACATAATTTTGTTGCTCCATGTTCGTTATGAATTATGAGACTTTGTTTTTGGTTGTAGTAACAATAATAATGATTAATACAAATCAATAAAAGCAACTTTCAATAAACATAAATGGGATGCTAATGATCCTGAGGATTTGAGTAATGCTTATAAAGTCTCAATTTCCAATGATGGTGATATTCCTGACTGTTCGTCCTCCACGTGGTGCATCCTGGATTAGGTGTCTATAGGCATGTAGACTAATAACAGCAGGGTCCAAGTGCACAGCGATATAACTGGGCTTCCGCTACGGCGGGTGGGTGCGAACATACATCCAGGATACTTTAAAGGTATCTAAAGGTATACGTATACCATATGTAGCCCTTAGGTTAAGGGAGATAACCCTTACAAAAAATCAGGCGGTCTCGTCAATCTTTGTGAACAGTGGATGCCGTCTACCAGCCTAGAAACTTTGTTATTCTTCCACGTTTGTTACGCTTATCAAGCCATCAAAATCGATCGTTTATATGTCGTATAAATATGGTAAATAATGAAGAAGTGACCACGTCACCAACCAAAATGAATGCATGAATTATTATTTTAAAACCTTTGCGCTCTGAAGAGCATGCAACAACACGACTATTCCATATGACGGTGCATTAAATTTTTGGCGTTGAAGATTGAAATTCTATTCAGATTTTGCCAAATCCCATCATCGAAATCATGATGCTTTCACTTCTTATTCTTATTCTTCTTGATGTTTCTGTAGCAATACTTTTACGAAGACCAGGTTACTAATCTTCCACTCCTTTCTTAACCGGACATGTAATCGGCTACGGTGGAGTTCTACCGTACACACTTTAAAAATGGATCATTTATGGGCTTTTGATAACTTGAACAACAATAATAATAATAATTAGGTGGCAAGTACCTATCAAGTACCCATCAACAATGACTCGACATCCAAACATCCAACAAACCTTGTAAAAATCTTCGTCTTCCTCGGTCATCAAATGACCCGTCGACTTCGATTTGCAATCGTGCAAACATTTGAACAAACTCCAATCAGCTGCGACCATGCGTCGTTCGAGTAGTTCTGACAGTCGCGCTTGCCAGCAAATGTGAACCACGACCGAAAATTGACCTAAAAAGAACAACTTTGTTACAACACGAGTGGATAAGTTGTTGTGCCTACTGTGGAATTTCCGTCGCAATTTGAGTGCTGGGCAGGTTAATGTTACTGTGACAAACTACTTATTATGCAGAAAACGATGGCTTGCTAAACCACTACTGGTCCCACAGATAAAAACAAGAACACAACATAAGGTTTAAACCATAATGAAAAAATTTCAATAATACATTATGTATATATGCGTATCAAAAATGGAAATTTTTATTCATATTTTGGCCGTACCCCGTCATCAAAATTGTTTTTTTTTAAAACTTTTTTTGCAGTATTTTAATGAAATAGTGATGTCCTCTTGTGTTGTTTCTTTAACAATATTAATTTTACAGTGGTCAGTTTTCCAATCTTGCGCTTAAATTCTACCGTTTTTTAATCAGACTTGGGACTACGGTGGAGTTACAATAATAATAATAATAATAATAATAATAATAATAATAATAACAATAATAGTAATAATAAGAATAATGATAGTAATTAAAACAGCAATAATATTAATAATAATAATAATAATAATAATAATAATAATAATAATAATAATAATAATAATAATAACAGTAATATCAATAATAATAATAATAATAGTAATAGTAATAATAAGATTAAGGATAATAATTAAAACAATAATAATAATAATGTTATTAACATTTCCTGTTGTTATTTTTTCGCAAGTTGGAAAGTGGCATCCTGACATCGGCAACTGTGCGAACACTAACCGCACCCAACACTGACATCTATCCCTGGTTCATTTCGACCCTATTGAATCAGACAAGTTTGATTCAAGCCATTGTGTTAATTTGCATTTGTCCCGTTCATCATTCAATCTATCCGTTGCTTATGCATTCGGCTTTGTGTCAACTGTTGGAACAAGTTCCGCCACTGACAAGTTCGACTTGGTCTAGCCGACTTCCACATAGACAGAGCAAGTAAGTTGTGTATGTCTGTGTGTGTGTGTCTCGTTGGTAGATATAACCCGAATTGAACGTGTCTGAAGCAGTAGCACAATTATTAAATTTACTAACTCGTTTGCAAAACGATTAAAACTGTGTGTATGTTTGGTTGTGTTTTTAGTGCTTAATAGGACAATAAATAGTAAAGCTCTGGACGAGGATTCGCATTTAGCGCCAGCAATACGTCTAGCATCATATCCAGGTCTTCTATTCCGGTATCAACTAATCGTAGCCAGCTTCAAGTAAGGCTGAGAAAGGAGGATGGATGGAGTGCAAGATTAGCAGTTTTTAAATAAATGAGACGCCGCTATTTCTGCAAACTACCATACAAACAAAAGTGATTCCGTTGACAGGGTTTAGTAAACACAAAGAAAGCTGAATTTTTAAAGTATAATTACATGAAACAGTTTCGTTGTTCTATACTCTTCAGAGTGCCTTTCACTCTGTAATTATCATTTATCAGATTCACTTTGAATAGTAAATATACATGGTCTATGTTAATCACCTAATAGATAAAACTTCGCTTTGAAACCTCGAAGGGCGCTGGTTTAACTTGGAAGGTATACACCGCTGGTTATTTTCTAACAACACTACAGTGTTTCTGATTGACTCGAATCAAGTGGATTTATTATTTGTTGACTCTGATAATTCTTATATTACACAAATTAAAAATAATCATGATAATTAATAATAAATCGCAGTTATAACATAATTGATTATGTAACAGTAATAATAATACAATTATGAAGCAAATCGTATGAATGGGTGTTGTTCACCATTTTAACCAGTATTTTTTATCACTTTTGAGAAAATTTGCAATTAAATTAAAGTAAGTTGCAATCATATGATACAATCTGGAGGATTAGAGTAGTGATTATAAAGTCTTAATTGCTAATAATGATAGTAATCCGGTTTCCTCGTCCTCGGTGCATTCTGAACTCAGGTGAACATGAGTTGGGCGAAGAATACATGACAGTACAACTGGACTTGTATCTTGGCGGTTGGGTTCAAGCATATACTCCGTGTACTTAAAAGGTATATTTAGAAATATGCATAGCATATGTAGTTGTTGGATAACAAATACAACACTGGCAAACAACTGTACGGTGTCGCCATTCTTTGCAATCTGTGGCCAAGCCAACTTTGTTCTTTTACAATGTTTGTTAGGCTTATGAAACGATTGGAAGCGATTGTTTGGCATGCGCTGTACACACATAATCAAAATCTATTTTCATTTCTTTTGTTCCTCCCGAATTACTAAATTTTACCATGTTTTTTGCACAGTCTCTTTACGCCAGGTTTTATCCTTGTCCGATCGGTTCCCATCCAATGGATCCTGAACGAATCTATCTGTCCCAATTGGGCATCAATGATTGAATTGGACAATACCAAACAGTCTGTACTCGACCTTGTCCTGTTCAAATTGAGACTACTGATGACTACGACCAATCAGCATTCGGGTCATGTGAACAGGCATGTTAATTTATTGATTATTTTTATTTTAAGGTCGTAAAAAAGTTGATTGTAGACCTTGAAGGATATGACTAAAAATCCTGTCCTGACAGCAAATAAATACATGCAATATTCGTTTTCCGAAGAGTGGCTTATTGATAGGAGCTCTGCCTTAAGACTGAGGGGTTTGAGTTGGGTTCTTTAAACAACTTGATAGTAGTACAATCTTGAAATTAAGCATTTATATACAAGTGCAATTCATGGTGCAGTTGGTTTTATGCAACTCTTACCTAGTCAAGACACTCAATTGAAATGTCCTGTTTTGATGAATGTATCATTTATAATTTGACCGTACGAAGAATTCTAGATGATTGGCATAGTTATTGGTGTGTACCCATTGTCGTAATATTGTCCAACAGAGCAGCTGTGGGCATTATGAATAGAAATTTTATGTTTGAGTTAATAGACACTACGTTCGTATGTTGGGAATATTTTCAAATATTTGTGACAAGGGTTAGACATGGTTATCATGTTTCATTATTATTTTTTATTTAATTTTGTTATTGACAATATCTCAAAGTAGATTTATTCAGTTTTAAATAACTCAAAATCATTAGCTTTACAAGATGCATATAACACATTATTGATTTTAAAAATTCGTTAACAAAGTACTATAATTATTTATGTTCCATCATTTTTTGGAACAATTGTTTGAATGGTTTACAACATTCAATAGTACATTTTTATTTTGAAAATAGTTTTCGCTGTAATACTAGTTATTTTGTACTGTCAATTGTACATCACTTTCAGTATAACTGGGCTTCCACTATGGTAATTTGATGTAAACAGGATACTTAAAAAAGTATTTCAAGGTATCCAGTACATTGTATTGGTCTATGGTAAACAATACTGACAAAAATCTAGATAGTTTTGTTGAATTTGTGTCTGTGCATACGGAGTTTTGTTCACATTGCATGTTTTGGCGAATACGGCAATAATGCAAAAGGTGGCTATTTTGAGTAACAGTACACTTGTGCAAAGGATAAAAAACGCAATCCGTGTTATTTGCAAGACCTGTATGTTGTGTATCAGTTGTTATTTTGTATTATCGATATTCATTCTTTTTTCACATTTTAATTAGAAATTTAAATAATCTTATCGATTGTCTAAGTCAACTTGACGCATTGCTCGCACGCAGTATGTATTTGGACGAAACGTATGAATCGTGTTCGCAAAACACCGTGTTGCATACCGATCATCAATGCAAAATGGTAAGTTTGCTTCGTGTTTACATGTTTGTATTCAACTGCACATTGACCAATCCCAAGTTAGATTGAGGGAGAAGGACAATTAAATTGCAAAGTTAGCAGTTTGATTCCTTTAGAAATATTGATAAAGGAACGTTAAGACGATACCATCCTGGACTAGGTGCCCCTAGGGATCTAGACTAATAACAGCAGGGTCCGAGTGCACAGCGGTATAAGTGGGCTTCCGCTACGGCGGGTGGGTGCGAACATACACCCAGGATACTTAAAAGGTATCTAAAGGTATACGTATATCATATGTAGCCCTTGGGCTAAGGGAGATAACCCTGACAAAAAATCAGGCGGCCTCGTCAATCTTTGCGAACAGTGGCGACGTCACAAGGATGCCGTCTACCAGCCAAGAAACTTTGTTATTCTTCTACATTTGTGTTACGCTTATCAAGCTATCGAAATCGATCGTTTGCTATGTCATATAAATATGGGAAATAATGAAGAGGTGACCACGTCACCAACCAAAATGAAAAAGAATGAAATACCATTTTATAAAATTATGACAAAGTAACTTGACTTAGACCAGGATGTACCACATGGCGGAGGAACAGTCAGGAATATCACCATCATTGGAATTTAAAACTTTTAAGCATTAGTCAAATCCTCGTGGATTATGCCAATAATTCAATGGACATGAAACAAATTTGTTGCTTTTGGTACCCTTGTCCAAGCTTGGACCATCCAACGGTATTGCAGTGTGCTGGGATGGCATAGGTGATTGAGGCAACCAAAAATCGTGGTGTAGGTACGAGGTTTGAGTCACACCACCAGTTAATTAAATACCGGTTCCCTCCTTCACTGCCTTTCTCCTAGATTATTTGTCTAAAAAAATGTTTGTATTTTCCAATCCTTTGTGTGCGAGTATCAATTTATAATGTATTTTTACTAAAGCCAACACTGATGACATAATTGATAACACATGTGTTTTATTTTTATGTTTAGATTGATACACTTTTGGATTACGTAAATTGGTCAGCAATAGATTTGGAAATGAATCAATTTCATAGTTGCTGGACTTCGTTGCACTACTGTCAGAAAAACTGTCAAAAGGTTTCTGAGAAGAGCACCGTAAATCATCAACGTAAGTCCAGTTGATGAAGGTTAAAGATCCTGATAAATTCACAATTTATAACCATTGTTACAATTCTGTTTTCATACGTCCATGTGGTACATTCTGGTTTTAGACTAACACGGATCAGGGACCGAGTGCACACACGTGTAACTGGACTTCCGCCTTTGCGGATGGATGCGAGCATACACCCAGCAAACTTAAAAAGTATCCTAACCTATACGGACAATAGGTAGCTATTCAGTCAAGAATTCATATAAAAAAATGTATTTTTATCTTTTAAATACATTATTTAGTATTTTTAAAATAATAAAAAAATTACATTTAAAAAAAGTTTGGTAAAATTTTTTTTTAAAAATTTACTATAATAAAAACAATAACTGCCTGCAATATTCAAACTTAAATGACTTCGAAGTGAAAAATTTAAATTGTTTTAATTTTTATTAAATTTATAAAATTAAATAATAAAAAAATAAATTTTATTAAATATATATGTTTTTTTATTAAAAAAATATTATTATTTTAAAAATACGTGCCTACATGTAAACAAAGAAATTTGCACCAAACATTTGATTGACCAATTATTACTCCATTTTATTTAAATTTTAGTGTAAATAATTTTAAAACAATTTTTTTTTCGCATGATTATTTTCTAATAAAATGTACAATTACATGTATGAAGTTAATAGTCTGCCACCTGGCGATTTTCAAAATTTAATTTCCTTATCATCCGTTATCAATTATAACTCATTTTTATAATGCCTAAAACAGATCAAAGTTCATTTTTAAGGGCTGATCAATACAAAGAAATTCAAAGTCTATATCAAGATGATGTAAAACCTAAAGTAATCGCTAAAGCATTTGGAATACACTTATCTACTGTCTACAAAGTGATAAGCAGTAAAACCTGTCCCAAAACGCATGCAGGTGGAAAGAAACCATCGACAAGTAAGCAAGATAACCATTTTATTATCACTCAACTGAAAAGACACAGAACAATGAACATAAGGAAATAAATAGACGATATTTAGAAAATTTCTCTTATTCGATTATAAGAAGACGCATGAAATCAGCTAAATTATTGTTGAAGAAAGCGATTAAGAAACCTCCTTTAAGTTGTATAAATAGATCAAAACGAGTGGAATATGCTAAGAAGTACAATGGTAAACCATTGTGTTTTTGGAGATCGTTGTACTTCACAGACGAGTGTGCTATCACTTATGAACCATGGACGGAAAATTCAAGAGTGATTTATGGTGAAAATTTTCCCATTGATGACACCTGCATTGCTCGTAAAGTGGCACATCCATCCTGCGTTAAAGGATATTTTGCTTTAAAGTACAATCAAACACCAAAATGGATTCGTACAAGTAATAACTTTAATAGCAGAGAATTTATTAAAAGTTTCAAGGAAGTTTTTAATAACGAATTGCAACAAAATGCTTCAGGACATTTAACAATTATTCAAGATAACGCGCCGATTCATACTTCAAAAGAGGTAATGTGTTTTTTCAGCATAACTTTTAATTTACTATATTATTTGTGTATTTAGACTGCAAAAGGCATAGCAAGTAAAAAGCTGACCTTCGTTCAGTTGCCTCCCTACAGTCAGAATTTGAATGTTATTGAAAATTTTTCAGTGTTCTCAAACGTGAGGTTAACCGTTTGGATAATAACATGTCGCTAGTGGAAAAAATTGATTTTGTTATACACAATCGTATTACAAAGGATTATATTAATACCCTGGTCGACTCGTATCCAAAAAGGCTACAAGAAGTTATTAAACACCGAGGCTCAAGTTTGAAATACTGAAATAATAAGTCTGTAACATTTATTTTATATATTGATGTATTTTTTTAGTCAACAATATTAATTTTTTAACGAATTGTGTTGTTTTTATTTAAGTTTTAGTAAATGGTGGTATTATGCTTTATTGCAAGAATAGATGTATATTATAATTAGAAATTATTTTTGCGAATAATGTTACTTGATGTGTAATGCTAAAGTTACTAATACATACCTTAGATAATACTTTAGCATCAAGTATTATCTAAGGTATGTATTAGTAACTTTAGCATTACACATCAAGTAACATTATTCGCAAAAATAATTTCTAATTATAATATACATCTATTCTTGCAATAAAGCATAATACCACCATTTACTAAAACTTAAATAAAAACAACACAATTCGTTAAAAAATTAATATTGTTGACTAAAATACATCAATATATAAAATAAATGTTACAGACTTATTATTTCAGTATTTCAAACTTGAGCCTCGGTGTTTAATAACTTCTTGTAGCCTTTGGATACGAGTCGACCAGGGTATTAATATAATCCTTTGTAATACGATTGTGTATAACAAAATCAATTTTTTCCACTAGCGACATGTTATTATCCAAACGGTTAACCTCACGTTTGAAAACACTGAAAAAATTTTCAATAACATTCAAATCTGAACTGTAGGGAGGCAACTGAACGAAGGTCAGCTTTTTACTTGCTATGCCTTTTGCAGTCTAAATACACAAATAATATAGTAAATTAAAAGTTATGCTGAAAAAACACATTACCTCTTTTGAAGTATGAATCGGCGCGTTATCTTGAATAATTGTTAAATGTCCTGAAGCATTTTGTTGCAATTCGTTATTAAAAACTTCCTTGAAACTTTTAATAAATTCTCTGCTATTAAAGTTATTACTTGTACGAATCCATTTTGGTGTTTGATTGTACTTTAAAGCAAAATATCCTTTAACGCAGGATGGATGTGCCACTTTACGAGCAATGCAGGTGTCATCAATGGGAAAATTTTCACCATAAATCACTCTTGAATTTTCCGTCCATGGTTCATAAGTGATAGCACACTCGTCTGTGAAGTACAACGATCTCCAAAAACACAATGGTTTACCATTGTACTTCTTAGCATATTCCACTCGTTTTGATCTATTTATACAACTTAAAGGAGGTTTCTTAATCGCTTTCTTCAACAATAATTTAGCTGATTTCATGCGTCTTCTTATAATCGAATAAGAGAAATTTTCTAAATATCGTCTATTTATTTCCTTATGTTCATTGTTCTGTGTCTTTTCAGTTGAGTGATAATAAAATGGTTATCTTGCTTACTTGTCGATGGTTTCTTTCCACCTGCATGCGTTTTAGGACAGGTTTTACTGCTTATCACTCTGTAGACAGTAGATAAGTGTATTCCAAATGCTTTAGCGATTACTTTAGGTTTTACATCATCTTGATATAGACTTTGAATTTCTTTGTATTGATCAGCCCTTAAAAATGAACTTTGATCTGTTTTAGGCATTATAAAAATGAGTTATAATTGATAACGGATGATAAGGAAATTAAATTTTGAAAAAACCGCCAGGTGGCAGACTATTAACTTCATACATGTAATTGTACATTTTATTAGAAAATAATCATGCGGAAAAAAATTGTTTTAAAATTATTTACACTAAAATTTAAATAAAATGGAGTAATAATTGGTCAATCAAATGTTTGGTGCAAATTTCTTTGTTTACATGTAGGCACGTATTTTTAAAATAATAATATTTTTTTGTAAAAAAACATATATTTAATAAAATTTATTTTTTTATTATTTAATTTTATAAATTTAATAAAAATTAAAACAATTTAAATTTTTCACTTCGAAGTCATTTAAGTTTGAATATTGCAGGCAGTTATTGTTTTTATTATAGTAAATTTTTAAAAAAAATTTTACCAAACTTTTTTAAATGTAAATTTTTTTATTATTTTAAAAATACTAAATAATGTATTTAAAAGATAAAAATACATTTTTTTATATGAATTTATGACTGAATAGCTACCTATTGTAGCACAATATATACATTTATTAACTGTTGTTTTTTTTCATTTTAACTTTTATAGTCAACACCAATGTCCAAAATGAATCCGGCAGTCCAAATCACATTGAAAATCCCACTTTGTGCGGATCGTCTACGTTGTTGAAAAACTTTTTTCTCCACCAATGGATTCAGTGCTTACGAATGTTCATGAGTTTCCCAAACAAATTCATGTAAGTGAACTTGGCTATATACAATTTATGATGATTGACGTGTGAAAATGGAAGTACTGTGATACTTTATAGCATCCTGCTCTAGTTTCTTATCGTAGACATATCTAACTTTTACTAATACATACCTAATATAATACTTTAACAATACACATCAAGTAACATTATTCGTAAAAATAATTTCTAATTATAATATACAACAACATCCATTCTTGCAATAAAGCATAATACCACCATTTACTAAAACTTAAATAAAAAGCACATAAGTCGTTAAAAAAATATCTTTATTAACTAAAATACACGAATATGTAAAGAAAAAGTTAGAAACTGTAATGTCAACAATTTAAGGAACCTTCACTGTATTTTATAACTTTTACCAGCCATTTCCAATCTCAGTCCATCAAGCTACCAATAAAATCCTTTGAAACTCGATTTTTCATAACACAAACACTATTCTCTATAATCAGTCATTGTTTTTATTATAGTAAATTAAAAAAATAACTTTTATTTACCAAACAAGTTTTATAAGATGTAACTTTTTTAAATTATTTTTAAAATGTTAAATAATGTATTCTAAAGACAAAAATAAACCCTTTTATATGAATATGCACATCGATTGCACATCGATGTATATATACCACCCCAACACACCTAGTTGACAATTAGTGTTTAATTGAATTCTGTTTTGCACAACATTTCAAGGACTTGTCGTTGACTCTCGACAAATATGCCACACAAATTTGCCATCGCATCGATTTCATAGGCAAACTCCAATTGGATAATTGTGACAATCTGCCCAAATTGTATCGATCAGTCCACTGTAAACTAAGCGAACGTGTCGAATGCCAATCGAGTAAGCCTGTTTATTTTATTGTTATTCTGATTGGCTAATGACAAGGTTGTATTTTTTTAAATGTTTATAACTTTGAATGTTTTACGGGAAACGCATCCTTCAGCAGTGGACATTTTAGCGAAGCCAAACGTGGGTCCGCATTTAGTGGGTCGGTAGTGGGATTCGAACCCCGATGTCCACCGAGGTCCGAATTCGAGCGCTGTACCACCCCGGCACTGCATTTTGTAATGTTAATTCCAATACCTAATTAACATTGACACATTTTTGTGTATTATTTTTAGTTCTACCTTCGTGGATGCCAGGCTATCGTCCATGTGCAGGAGGTGTGCTACTTTCGTGTGAATATGTTACTTCAAAATGCGATTCGCTAATAAAACAAACCTATGAATCCAACAAGTGTGAATCTGGAAAATTTATCAAACTAATTATTGAAGATTTAAAATCGTCTGCATCTCATTTACTCATTAATTATTCAGCCGAATCTCAACGTCCCGATCGTTACACTTGGTCGTACAGCGCTGTCAAGCTGCATAACAGTGTGAGGTATGTGATGCATTGTGGATTATTTTCATCCAAACCTCCTCATTACCTAATTCCCATTTAAGTAGTATAATACTTATTTTTATGTTTTCTTGCAGTTTTATCATAAACTTGTCCAAAATTCAAAATTCCAATCGTCAAAGTGACCTGGGCTTGATAAATGCAAAAATCGATTTGCCAAAATCGTACGCCCACGTTGACACAAAGTTGATTGGTTTGGAATGTTTCAAACAATTGTGTCAAATTCTATCTGGCTCTCTGTTGCGATGTCCTCTGACCAAACGCATTGTGAGCGATTGTGTTGAAAAATTGGGTAAGCTGAGAGTTGCTTGGTTTTTTTTCAACGTTGAAAGTTATGACGATGTTTAAACGTTACTATAGATTGTCCTAATTCTGGTTGAGAAGGGAAGGGCTTAGTAGGTAAAGTAAAGTTCCAAAATTTAAGTTTTACCTGTGACAAATGAAGATCCCGAGGTTTTGAGTAAAGTTTCAAACTCCAATGATGGTGATACTTCTGATGTTCCTCCTCGTGGTGCATCCTGGACTAAGTGCCTATAGGCACTCTAAACTAATAACAACAGGGGCCAATTGCGCAGCTGTATAACTGGTTTTTACTGGACTCCCGCTCAGTAAATGGATGCTAGCATACACCCAAGATGCTTAAAAAGTATTTTAAGGTATTCATTAACCATACGTAGCCGGCTAGGCTAAGGGAGTTCACCCTGAGAGAAAATCAGGTTACAAGTCCTTATACTTCGTTCACAAAAAATATTCGAGATGGAATTGGTCGCCAAGCCCCCCAGGGTCGTCGGTTTCCTTTATCCAACTGGGAAAAATTTTAATTTAACTAAAGCTTTTTTAAGCACTATTTTGGCAGTATCGATATAAAATTGTGAATGTCAATGCAAACAAAGAACTGTAATTCAATCATTTTTGGATAATAACAAAAAATTGAATTACTTGGTTAAAAATATTTTTTTATTATAAAATATGTTAACAAAATAAGTACCATTTTATGGTTTATGTAATACTTATCGGTTTTAATGATTTTCTCTAAGTATTTAAAATTAATCATGATTAATAATGGTTAGTTATTTTCAAATATTTGCTTTGTTAAAATTAACTCAATTACCCTCAAAACGAAAGTGTAAAAGTTAAGGCTTTATTTATAGCTGTTTGTGGAGCTACATTGAAAATCAATTACTCATTTCCTTTTAGCTGGCGAATTCGTCACTTCGTTGTCGACTCAGCGTGAACTAGTTTTGGACATGCTTGTGGCTCTTCCCCATTTGTCGTATTTACTTTCTGACACGTACGTGCCACCCTTGCCGTTTTCGTTCGAAAGTGGAACCGACTGTCACGATTCCAATGTACATCCGCTTGTTTCGGTTTACGATCGTTTGATTGATATCAAATTTAGATGCAATACGCTATCGGCATTGAAGATTTTGGAGAAGGTATGTTTGTCAGATATATGCTACTTAAATAAACATTTAAGTAGTACAAATTAGAAAAATAAAAATATTTTTTAGGTGTTGTGAATGATGGCTATTTTCCCTTGATTGTAATGTGGACTATGTGGAATGTCTAAGTGATGTCTAGAGTTTGAGATTATAAACATATCTTTTTTTCTTGGATAATGTAATAAAAAGGCTTTAGAACCAACTGGTCATTTAGTATTAATGTAAGAAAGAAAATTGGATGAAGAGTTTAGTTAAGCAAAGACCCACACATATATACATAATGTATTATTTAAATTTTTTCATTATGGTTTAAACCTTATGTTGTGTTCTTGTTTTTATCTGTGGGACCAGTAGTGGTTTAGCAAGCCATCGTTTTCTGCATAATAAGTAGTTTGTCACAGTAACATTAACCTGCCCAGCACTCAAATTGCGACGGAAATTCCACAGTAGGCACAACAACTTATCCACTCGTGTTGTAACAAAGTTGTTCTTTCTAGGTCAATTTTCGGTCGTGGTTCACATTTGCTGGCAAGCGCGACTGTCAGAACTACTCGAACGACGCATGGTCGCAGCTGATTGGCAGTTTGTTCAAATGTTTGCACGATTGCAAATCGAAGTCGACGGGTCATTTGATGACCGAGGAAGATGAAGATTTTTACAAGGTTTGTTGGATGTTTGGATGTCGAGTTATTGTTGATGGGTACTTGATAGGTACTTGCCACCTAATTATTATTATTATTATTGTTGTTCAAGTTATCAAAAGCCCATAAATGATCCATTTTTAAAGTGTGCACTCGGTAGAACTCCACCGTAGCTAATCACATGTCCGGTTGAGAAAGGAGTGGAAGATTAGTAACCTGGTCTTCGTAAAAGTATTGCTACAGAAACATTAAGAAGAATAAGAATAAGGAGTGAAAGCATCATGATTTCGATTATGGGATTTGGCGAAATCTGAATAGAATTTCAATCTTCGATATGCACAATCTTCAACGCCAAAAATTTAATGCACCGTCATATGGAATAATCGTGTTGTCGCATGCTCTTCAGAGCGCAAAGGTTTTGAAATAAATAAACCATAAAAAAATTATTATTATCACTATTATTAACAATGATAACAATAATAATGATGTAAAAATATAATGTACAATCATGTTAAACAATCTTTTTGCTCCGTACTTTTCAGTGCGAAAGGGTTTTGAAATTAATTAATTAAAAACTCAATAGATGACACTTGAAGTATGCTGGTTTCAAATGTTAATTACATATTGAATTAGAGTTTTTTAACGAATTCTGTTCATAAGATATTTGACGTCCTATTTTGGAATTTATTTGGACGGGGAGAATAAATTGAACAATTGCGTTTGCTTGCTGTAATGCCAAACTTGTTATTATTGTCAGGTACCGCTGTAGAAGTACATTCAGCATTATTAATTGCGCGAAAATGTTTTGCACTATTGGTGTAGGCATTCAAATCAGAATACGAAGACGTCCTTATCACAGCGGCACCGTTACAAGGATACTGTCTATCAGCTAAAAAACTTCATTATTTTTCTACATTTGTTACAATTACGAAACAATTGGGGTAATTGTTTGGTTCACTGAACAACTATAGGAATAGTGAAGGAGTTTCCACTTTATCAATCACATGGATAATACAATAATGATTTTATCTAAAGAAAATAAATAATATCGTTAATATAATAATAATAATAATAAATTTTTTTTCATTCATTTTGGTTGGTGACGTGGTCACCCCTTCATTATTTCTCATATTTATACGACATAGCAAACGATCGATTTCGATGGCTTGATAAGCGCAACACAAACGTAAAAGAATAACAAAGTTTTTTGGCTGGTAGACGGCATCCTTGTGACGTCGCCACTGTTTGCAAAGATTGACGAGGCCGCCTGATTTTTTGTCAGGGTTATCTCCCTTAGCCCAAGGGCTACATATGATATACGTATATCTTTAGATACCTTTTAAGTATCCTAGGTGTATGTTCGCACCCACCCGTCGTAGCGGAAGCCCAGTTATTCCGCTGTGCACTCGGACCCTGTTGTTATTAGTCTAGATCCCTAGGGGCATCTAGTCCAGGATGCACCACGTGGAGGACTAACAGTCAGGAATATCACCATCATTGGAAATTGAGACTTTATAAGCATTACTCAAATCCTCAGGGTCATTAGCATTCCAATAATAATAAACATTACATAATTAACTATCAAACGAATCGTTTATTTTAAAAACTTTCTTTTTATCTTATTTTTCACAATCTTTATAGTTGTGTTTGGTTCACGTCAAGGATTTACTGAAAGTTCAATTTCCTCGTGTAGTCATATTGGCTATGGATATATTACTTGCTGGTATGTCTGACAAAGTTCATTTGCTTTAAATTAATTTTGAAAATATAAACTGTGCTTTGGTGCTACAGTGGCTTCGTATTCCAAAAATTGTCAATAAGGCTATGGCTACAACGAACGTTTAAAAAAACAAATAACATTTTCATTTGCTTCGTTTGACTAACGGTGTATAAAATGAAGCAAAAAGTTCACTATCATTTTGTAATAATTTTCATAGATTTGTCTATTCATTTGCTTTTATAATAAATTTATTAAATTGTAGAGACTTGATGGACGCTATGTATATGGATGATAAACACAGATAATTTATAGCCCGTCTGTTTTGCATTCTGCTTCGTTATGATTGGTCAGCTGACTTATTGATCTTGTATTCGTGCTGTTCCATCAATTTATTTCAACAGATGAACGTGCCTGATTGCAGATCAAGAAGTTTTGAGATTTCAATCCCAACAGATTAATCTTTGTCAATTTTTTGTGACAAAGTGGCATATCAATAAGAGCTGTGTCTACGGACTGAGGCTACTTATTCGCTACTTTAAGCATCGCCTTACAGATTTCACAACCTAACCTTAATTCGACTTCAAACTCATACATACACGTATTTTTAAGGCGATCCTGTTATCATAGCCAAGATTTACAATTGAATTGTTCCGTTTAAAAAAGCACCCAATTGATAATGTTTGTTTCGTTTTCTTTATTTTAGATTTAGGTGATAATATGAACTATTTGGAAGTTTGGAATATCGTTAAAGAAATTGTTTTGAACAATATAAATATGAATGAAGAGTTGTCGATTTCCATTGAAGAGGTTGGTATTGTTGCTCCTTTTTTAAATAACCACCTGACATTTCGTCAGTGTTGCTACACGCATAGCTTAAGATATTTTTCAAGTACCTTGGGTCCATACCTACATTCATCCTCTTGTTACCACTGTACATTCGGTCTTTTGTCCTAGTGATTTTAAATTCAGGATGTACCACGCAGATCTACGCGGAATCAGGTTTTATAAACATTACTTAAATCCTCGTAATCATTAATATCCTAATCCAAAATGTATATATATATATATATATATATATATATATATATTTGTGTGTGTATTTGAGAGTGAAAGAAAAAAGTGTCAATTTTTTTTACGATTTTTGTTTATCCATTTCATTCATTTTGGTTGGTGATGTGATTCCTCTTCATTATTTTCCATATTACGGTATATAAAACGATCGACTTCGATGGTTTGATAAGCGTAACAAACGTAGAAGAATAACATAAATTCTTGACTGGTAGACGGCATTCTTGTGACCTCGCCACTGTTTGCAAAGATTAACGAGGCCACCTGATTTTTTGTCAGGGTTATCTCCCTTAACTCACTGGTATACGTATAGCTTAAGTACCTTGGGCGTATACTTGCACCCATCCGCCGTAGCAGAAGCCCAGTTATATCGCTGTGTACTTGGACTCTGCCGTTATTAGTCTAGTTGCCTAGAAGCACCTAGTCCAGGATGCACTATGTGGAGAACGAATAGTTGGGAATACCATCATCATTGGAAATTGAGACTTTATAAACATTACTCAAATCCTCAGGATCATTAGAATCCCATTTATGTTTATTGAAAGTTGCTTTTATTGATTTGTATTAATCATTATTATTGTTACTACAACCAAAAACAAAGTCTCATAATTTATAACGAACATGGAGCAACAAAATTATGTATTGCACCATTTTGCCAAATATTTTGTTTGATCCTGAGATATTCATTTCAGTTAGATGTACATACATGTATATAGGCCAATAGCCATAATTATATATAAATATGTATTTAGCTGACAAAATTGTTTACAAAAATCGAACGACATTTGACCTCTGAACTTGATTCGACCAAATTGTCCAAATCGGCTTTGCTAACCACCAAGCGACGACCAAGTGGCAGTTCGCCAATCAATTTGAGCGTCGGTCAATATTGGATTGCGTCGTGTACTGAATCCCAAATCCATGTTGTCTTCGATGTGTGCAACACCTTCATCGATCAATTTGCTGTCAAGATTGGGCGGTGTTATGGTCAGGGCCATTTGAGTGTGCACAATGGTGAGTTTGGTGCTTTAAGAATACTACTCGCGTTGGCTTAACGTTTTTTTTGTATTATTTCTAGTTGCGGTAGGGGGTGACAATTGTGAACTCACACTAAAGCGTGTAAACATCAACTTGAGATATCCAAAAGGCATTTTTATGCCATTTGACCAAGGGCATTTACCCTGAAATATATGGTACTGCTTTGTCGGTTTTTGTTATCAATGGCGCCTTAACAAGGATATTGTCTACCAGCTAATAACCTTGTCGCATAGAAAACAATCAAGAGATGTTGATAATTTTAAGGATTTAACTAATGCTTATAAAGTTTCAATTTTGTGATACATCCTAGACTCAAACTAACACTGAGTACACAGCGGTATAACTGGATTTCCGCTTTGGCCAATAGATGCAAGCATACATCCAGAGTACTTAAAAGGTATCTTAGGGTATATATGTAGCTATATGTAGCCGTTAGGCTAAGTAAAACAATTCTAATAAAATCAGGTGGCCTTGCCAATTTTTGCAAACAGTGGCGCCGTCACAAGGATGCCGTCTATTAGCCAAGAAACTTCGTTATTTTTCTACGTTTGTCACGCATATCAAGCTATTGGATTCGATTGTGTAATATACGGTATAAAAATGGAAAATAATGAAGGATTGTTTAATTGTAGTGTGATTTGGTCTATTTCACTATTTGAATCATTTATCTATACACATGTCTAGCCGTATGCATGATAATGGACCCTTTGACAAAAGTGTTTGGCTTCTTGCTACTTACCATAGTCCAACTTCATTGTGGACTGGGAATTCAAATATTGAAAGATTCCGAAAAGTTGCCCAATTTGCATTTGATAAAGCAATGTTTGAAAATGATGTTTGGCAGTTTGAATGCTGTTATCAAAGGTAGGACGATTTTTTACATTATTTGTTTCAATTTTATGTTTGCTACTTTGAATCTTTGCACGGGAAACGCATTTTTCAGTAGTGGGGACATTTTGGTGAAGCCGAACGTGGGCCCGCATTTAGTGGGCCGGTAGTGGGATTCGAACTTCAATGCCCACCCAGGTCCAAGTCGAACACTAGATCACCCTGGCTTGTATTCTTTTTCCATCAAGGGATAGGCATCCCATCATTTGGTAGTGATCTTGTAGTTCTTTCCAAGTGGTTCAACACATTTTCCGTTTTACCAAATGTATTTTAGACTGATTTATTTCCGCGGGTATAACTTTTAGAGGTGAATTCTTGTCGGTACAGTGTTCATTGATTGATCACTTGAATAGTCTGTCCATCTCCTTTTCGTCTTTCGCAATAAGAGTGAATGGTACAGTTGGGTAGAATGTTTGATTCATAGTTGTGTGGGCTTGGTATTGAATCCTACTGTCGGCACTAATTGTAGGTTTTTGTCAAGGGTTTCGCTAAATGTTTACTTACTCAAAAATGCGCAAAACCTGTAGGCAATAAAAATGAGTAATTTGTCAAGAAATAAGATTTGATTTGTAATTTTTTAAGGATTGTCACCAACTTGCAACGAAGTTCTGATGCTTTTCTAAGAGATTGGTTTGGCTGATTTAATTCTGTTGTAGTTCCTGGGCGATTAGGGATCCGTAGTGCCCAATTATTCGAAGGTACACAATGATGCTTGGTTGTACAAACTTAAATTGGAAACAATGAGTAGGTTTAAGTTACAGATTGTTTGATTCGGTTTGCATGTTTCTTATTGCTACAACGATTGTGAATAAAAATGATTTAGATACATGTAGCGCAACACGCATTCTGCATCCTCCGAATTGGGCAATCAGGTAAAGAGGATCAGTTATTGTTTACTTTTAAACAACTTTGGCTATAGATGAATTCTTCGCAAAAACTGTAATGCAATTTCACGAATTGTTAATTTGGCCTGCCTAAAAGCCAACTCGGGGGAAAGGAAAGGATAACTAGAATCGTATATCGGTGGATACTGTTCAGAACAATTTTCACTGCAATACCATGAAAACAATCGCTAAGTCAGTAGACCAAACTATTTCCAACTGTTCCTCCTCCACGCGGTACATCCTGGACTCGGTATCCGTAGGCATTTAGACTAATAACAGCAGGGATTGAGTGCACAACGGTATAACTGAAAATCCAGTGAATGGATGGTAGAATACACCGAAGATGTCTAAAAGGTATCTCAATATATATCCATTTACCATATGTAGCCGGTTTGGCTTGTAATTCAGTCAACTAGCGTCAACCCACAATTTCCCCAATAAAGATCGCCTCGTCAATTCCTGTGAACACTTGCGTCGTCTTTAGGAAGCGGTCTTTCAACCAAGAAACCTCGTTTATCTTCCAACTTTATTCACATCTGACAACCTCTTCGTATATAGAAATTTGAGATGCTATGCCAACTTGAACGCACTCACTTAATAACTAGTAGAATATTTCGACTATTCCCAGATATTTGTAAGTCTCTTAACATTTATTGGCCATGTATCTCTAGCACAGTTAAAGAAAGACGATTAAAATGGATTGACCATGTTTTACGTAGATCGCCCACTCATCCAGCCAGAATAGCTATGAAAGCCTACCCATTACCCGGATGGAAAAGAAGGCCAGGCGGCCAACAGAAAATTTGGACGGACATTGTAGCACGCGAACTCAGTCCTTTTATTTATGCTAAGCCTCCTCGTCCAAATGAATTATTTAAATGGGCGTCCGTTTGTTTACCCTATGCAGCCAACAGAGATCATTGGAGGGGTTTAACTCGGGATGTAATTAACATTTAATGTCAGCACACCTCAAATGTCGTTCTTTGAGTACACACTACAAAAGTTGACGTTTTTACAGACGCTTTAGTTTTTTTGGACTACCCTGGGTGATAATAACCGGTGGGGGATGTTTATCCCCGATGATGATGATGATGAACTTGAAGATGATGAAGGGATAGCTCTGTTACCAACCTTTGTTATTGATTGTTAAGTTTAACTAACATTAAATAGATATATTTACAGTAAAAACATGAATTCATACATACATACATTTTATTCCATTTACATGTTTTAGTTGTATCGTCAGAAGTTTCGGCCCCATTGATTCACGAACTGATCAATGCATTTTTGGTTTGGCTCTTGTCCACCAAAATTTCTTCCAATCGATTTTGGAATGACTCTTCGTCAAATGATCAATCACTTCAGATCACGTGTCCAATGGCATTGATAACGTTAGTTTTGTCATTGTTGACTCAAGTCACTACTTTGGACCAGTCGAAGGATGTCGGTGAAAAGGCGGATGATGATATGGGTCAGTTTTCTCAACTTTGTGACGATACGCACTTTTGGACAAGTTTTGTACCCAACTTGCATTGTCTCAATGCAATGATTTTGGTTAGTTACTTTTGAGAATGTTTTATTTATGTCAAAACTCTTTCGTTTTAAAGAGTAGGGGGGGGCAATGCACGATTCCTTCTTCCATATGATTGTCGATGACATTTACGGTGTGCATAGCAAAGATTGAAATTATATTCGGATTTTGTCAGTCCCCGTCATTGTAATTGTGCTAATTTCACTCATTTGTCGTAGTTTAATGAAATGGTAATGTCCTCTTGTTGTTTTTCTAGTAGTATGAACATTTTTGGTAATTTTGCGCTCAAATCCTCCTTCTATTTTGACCGCACACGCGACCTGCTACGGTGGAGAATGTATTGTTTTACTTATTTTCTATTTTCGTTGGTGACGTAATCCTCTTTATTGTTTTTACGGCATACAAAGGATCGATTTCAATGGCTTGATAAGCGTAACAGACGTAGAAGAATCACGAAGTTTGTTGACTAATAGACAGTACCCTTGTGATGGCGCCACTGTTCGCAAAGATTGACGAGGCAGCCTGATTTTTTGTCAGGGTTATCTCTCTTAATCCAACGGGTCCATATGGTATACGTGCACCTTAAGATACCTTTTAAGTATGTTGGGTGTATGTCAGTGTTGCTACACGCATAGCTTAAGATATTTTTCAAGTACCTTGGGTCCATACCTACATTCATCCTCTTGTTACCACTGTACATTCGGTCTATTGTCCTAGTGATTTTAAATTTAGGATGTACCAGCAGATCTACGCGGAATCAGGTTTTATAAGCATTACTTAAATCCTCGTAATCATTAATATCCTAATCCAAAATGTATATATATATATATATATATTTGTGTGTGTATATGAGAGTGAAAGAAAAAAGTGTCCATTTTTTTTACGATTTTTGTTTATCCATTTCATTCATTTTGGTTGGTGATGTGATTACCTCTTCATTATTTTCCATATTGATACGGTATATAAAACGATCGACTTCGATGGTTTGATAAGCGTAACAAACGTAGAAAAATAACGAAGTTTCTTGACTGGTAGACGGCATTCTTGTGACCTCGCCACTGTTTGCAAAGATTAACGAGGCCACCTGATTTTTTGTCAGGGTTATCTCCCTTAACTCAATGGTATACGTATAGATTAAGTACCTTGGGCGTATACTTGCACCCATCCGCCGTAACAGAAGCCCAGTTATACCGCTGTGCACACGGACTTTACTGTTATTTGTTTAGATTCCTGTTGGTTCCTAGTCCAGGATGCAGGATGGAGGAAAAACAGTTAGGAATATCACCTTCATTGGAAATTGAGACTTTATAAGGATTGCTCAAATTCTCAGGATCATTAACATCCCATTTTATTCGATTAGGAATTTAAATAGAATGACAAGTTTTTTCTTTTAATTTACGCACTTTAAAAGAGTGTGAACTCATTCTATGTAGATTATCGAAGATTGAAGTGTTTCGGCTTTTACACGAAACCGTGTCATCAGAATCTTGCTTTCACTTCCTTCCCATCGTTTGCTGGTTCTGTATGTAGTTTTTAAACGAGTACTCGGACGCTGTATGATGATCGAATTTAGGACGTGTTAACTAGCGACACATTGATTATAAGAACAGAAAACAAACTAAAACCGGTATTTATTCAGAAACATCGTCAATTCAACGTACTTTTACAAACTACAATAGTTACATGTGCAAGTGAGACACAAACATGCCATGTCTTTATTTAACGGAAAAATCGATACATATGGTGATCAATAATGCTTAATTAAATGGTTATGATTGAAAAATGTTAAAAACTGGATAGTTAAATTGTGCTTAATGCATTTTCATAAATTGAATTTGCTGCAGTTTGCACATAGGTTAGAACATTTGCTCCCTTCCAAACCGGATTTGGAATTGTCGTCAGTATCGGGAATAGCGCTCGGCCTTGAATCGCACCAACGGTACTGTCGTCTGGTTGGACTGGATGAGTCCATTTACTGAAAATTGTTTTGTTGTAGCAAACCGAACTGTCACAACTTCATTTATTTGTTTCAGACATTGATCAATGTCAACACGTCAATGATGAGCGTTTGTCAAAACTCGTCGCGTTTGACGGCAACGTTCTATCTCGACCTGTTGACAACTGTCAATTGTGTCAACTTTAACGACTTTCTGACCCGCCAATCGTGTGCCTTGCTCGTCCAAACACAGTCGTCCGACGTGCTGCTCCATCCGTGGTCGTCCATTTGCGCAATCGAGGAGGAAGGCATTTCGCATGCGGTTGCCTATACCAACGCCATGACATTTTTGATTTTGTTGATTGGTAAATGCGTTTGTTCGGATGAAAAGCAGGTAAATTGGGGGGGTCGGATGAAATATGATTTCAATTGTTTGGTTTGGGTTTATTACAATGACAATAATTATTATTGCCGGGGTGGTCTAGCGGTATAGCGCTCGAATTTGGACCTCGGTGGGCATCGGGGTTCGAATCCCACTAAAATGCGGGCCCACGTTCGGCTTCGCTAAAATGTCCCCACTGCTGAAAGATGTTTTTAGTAAAACATTCAAAGTAGCAAACATTAAAAAAAATCATTATTATGGTAAATGGATGCCTTTTAAGCACTTGGGGTGTGTATGCTAGCATTCATTCACTGAACGGGAGTCTTAGTTATAGCGCCGTACATTCGGTCTCGATGCCTGTGGGCAACTAGTCCATAATGCACTATATGGCAGCTTTATCAAAATTTGCGAACAGTGGTGCCGTCTATTAGCCAAGAAACTGTGTTATTCTTCGACGTTTGTTACGCTTATCAAGCCATCGAAGTCGATCGTTCAATATGTCGTATAATTAGAGAAAATAATGAAGAAGTTACCAACCCAAATGAATGTATGTAAAATGAGTTAGACGCGTCTATAATTAAAACTCCGAACATTGCTTTGTGCAATATATATATATATATACATTATTTTATTTTTATTTTATGTTTGTTACTTTAAATGTTTTACGAGAAACATCTTTCAGCAGTGGACAATTAGCGAAGCTAAACGTGAGCCCTCATTTTAGTGCCAACGATGGGATTCGAACCCATGTCCACCGAGGTCCGAATTCGAGCGCTGTACCGCTAGACTGTAACTAGTGTCCCAGTTAATTTGTATGCAATTTCAACCTAATTAGAAAATAAACAATCTATCCTTTTTTTTGCTTTTCGACAATTTTTGTTCAGATCAAATTGAAATTTCAGCAATTGATTGAACGATTGTTGGGCAATTTGGATTTTTCTCTCGTGAGCATCAACTTCTACCTATTTCTCTTGAATCGTGTACTCGTCCAAGACAACTTTCCCGTCTACAGCGTACTTATGCCGCCTACCAGTATGTTGGGTCGTCTGTTTGGGTACGTGTTTGTCTGTGATGCCGATGGGGGGGGGTTAGTGTTGATGACAGGTGAACACGAATTAAGGATCAAGTGTATGGGGAATGGTGTCTTAAGTAAATTGGTGTAAGTATAGACCCAGGTATATACATGCCACACGTAGCCATTTAGATGGTTCATTAATCAAGAAACATGATTATTTTTTCTACTTTTATGCTTATCGCGGTACATGTAAAATAGTTTATACAAAACTAAGGTTGGAAAATGTTCCCAATTTTCCCTTGTCATTGAAACGATGGTTGCCGTTATAATAATACGTGTTCTGCAGTTAAAAGGTATGTATTATGCCATTGGGCGCCAGTGAGGACGATTGCAATAAACATGTATTAGGCGACTTTGTCATTTTTCTGCATTTGTTGCCTATACCAAGTTTCATTTGTATACTTAAAAAAGGGGAGACAATTGTTCCAGATACTTTGTGAAAACTAAAATGCTAATGATTTACGAGGATTTGAGTAATGCTTGTAAAGTATCAATTTCCAATAGTGGTGATATTCCTGACTGTTCATCGTCGAGGTGGTGTTTCATGGACTTGGTGCCTACAGGCATCTAGACTAATAACATTATGGATCGAATGGACAGTGGTATAGCTGAGCTTCCGCTATTGCGGGTGGGTGCAAAAATACACTCAGGATATTTAAAAGATATCTTAAGGTATACGTATACCATATGTAGCCATTGGGCTAAGGGAAATATATATATTATATATTATACAAAACCATTTGGCTTTAAAAATAAGCATGGAGACAACAATGACAGCAAAACAACAACAACAAAATCTCGTTGGCATTGATGATTCTGCAAATCGAATATCGAGCTTCCTTTTGGCTTTCACTCAACCCTATCATCTGTGTAACTTTGTCATCCAGATACGTGCGATCATTTCTTTGCAGTTGTTTACCGAAATGGCGTCCTTTTATTGTTTCCGTAGCAGTATAATTTTTTTATAGAGGCCAGGTTGCTAGTTTTGCGCTCAAGCCCTCTTCCTTTTTTCCAGGCTTGGGACTGGCTAGATTGAATCATTTCAGGTGGATTTGTCAATCTTTGCAAACAGTGGCGTTGTCACAAGGATGCCGTCTACCAGCTAAGAAACTTCGTTACTCTTCTATATTTGTAACGTTTATTAAGCTATCGTAATCGATTGTTTAATATGCCGTGCAAATATAGAAACAATGAATTAGGTGACGTAGTCATTAACCGCAAGTAACAAAAATAATAAAGTGTTTCTATTTGCATTTTCTTGTTAAGAGCATACAATAGGATTATCTATTCCCAGTGGACCTTCGTGTATCGCAGTTTCAAGCTCCTCAATTAGTCCTACTCGTATAAGAATTTACACATTCTATCTAACTTGCAAGGCATCAACAACAACCTTATTTCTCGTTATTTCCACCCATTGACAGACTAATTACTGCGGCAGGCGAAATGACATGCAAGGCATCCAACTTGGCTTCGCTTTCCAACTCGTCACCTCCGCGCCTCTATCCCAGTCTCACCGACACTTCCACGTCGTCATCTTCCTCTTCGACTTATCGCAAACAGCTGGCCTACACACGCCAAATGGTCAAATTGATCGACTACGCGACGGTGTTGGACAAAAACGACGTCTGCATTCCGCTCGACGATTTGGACGATGCGTTCCTGCACAACTGGCTCGACAAAATGTCGCTGAAGTCGTCTGCTTTCGATTCGACCCAAGTCGACTCAATGTCGGCACTCTACAAACGCGTCAAACAGCCTGCCGAATTTTTGTTCACCAAAGTTTATGGACTGGTCTATGGAGACGATGCGTCGTCGGTTGGGACGCCGTCGGAAGGCGAAGTCGACAATGGCGAGTTGGTCAACATGTTGGCATGTCTGCGTATTGGCAATCTGTTGTCCGAATTGGAAGCTGTTGGCTTGGATGTTTGTTGGGGTAAGTGCGCCTTTGCAATTATGACGCTGTAATGGCAGTCCATTATACCGTGTGTTTTTCAACTCTTGCATTGTGAAGTGTTTTGAGTCAACAAGATTGTTTCATGTACATTGTTGGCATTGCGGTTTCTAATCCTCCTCTTAAACTCTCCTCCTTTCCCAACCTGGGTTGCTAATGATCCACGAGGATTTGAGCAATGCTTAAAAAGTCTCCATTTCCGATATTGGTGATATTTTTGACTGTTCCTCCTCCACCTGGTGCATCCTGGACTAGGTACCCACAGGCATTTACATATATTAATGACATTAAAGACTGAGTACACAGCGGTATAACTAGGGTTTTGTTAAGGTGGATGGGTGCAAGTATACATCCAGAGTACTTAAAAGGTGTCTTAAGGTATATGTATACCATATGTAGCCCTTGGGCTAAGGGTGATAACCCTGAAAAAAAATCAGGTGACCTCGTCAATCTTTGCGAACAGTGGTGCCTTTCTATTAGCCAAGAAACTTCATCATTCTACGTTTGTTACGTTCGTCAAGCCATTGAACTCAATCGTTTAACATGTACAAATGTGGAACTAATGAAGAGACGACTATGTCACCAACCGCAATGAATGAATGAATTTCCCAATCAAACTTGAGACTAACCTTGTAGGAATTCGAAGTTGATTTATATATAATGTGTAATTTGTTAATTTGTAATAAATTACTACACTGTATTGGTACACAAATCCGGGGTGGTCTAGCGGTACAGAGCTCGAATTCGGACCTCAGTGGACATGGGTTCAAATCTCATCGCCGGCACTAAAATGCGGGCCCACGTTTGGCTTCGCTAAAATGTCCACTGCTGAAAGATGTTTCTCGTAAAACATTCAAAGTAGCAAACATAAAATTAAAAAAAAAAAAATAAAAAATTCGAATTTTTTATTTTTCTACACAGAAAATCCTTCTAGTCCAAAAATGCAACAGATGTGCGACTTGGTCCACGAACTGTCCGATCTTATCCACCGTTCGAGTTTGCGATCGTCGACATCCACTTTGGACAGCAAACAGCATCGAAAGTGGTCGGGTCGTTGGAAGACGTTGGAAGACGTATTTGTCGAGGCCATTCGGCTGTGGCTGTTGGGTTCGTCGACTCAGTCGGACGACGAATTGGTGCAGAGTCGTCTGTTGGTCAGTTGGGCTACACTGCCGCGGTCGATCAACGCCCATTTGGCTAGGCCGTTGTGTTTGGATCTTGTGTTGTCGCGTTGCGTCTTGAGCGATGTTGATGGAGCCAAGCGATTTGTACAACTGATTGATGCTGCTGTATGGTCGGTGATGTTGAACGGTGAGATGCTTTTTCATTTTGGTTGATACGTGGTCACCTCTTCATTATTTCTCATATTTATACGACATGTAGAACAATCGATTTCGATGGCTTGACAAGCGTAGACAAACGTGGAAGAATAACAAAGTTTCTTGGCTGGTAGACGGCATCCTTGTGACGTCGCCACTGTTCGCAAAGATTGACGAGACCGCCTGATTTTTTGTCAGGGTTATCTCCCTTAGCCCAAGGGCTACATATAATATACGTATACATTTAGATACCTTTTAAGTATCCTGGGTGTATGTTTGCACCCACCCGCCGTAGCGGAAGCCCAGTTATACCGCTGTGCACTCGGACCTTGCTGTTATTAGTCTAGATGCCTAGGGGCACCTAGTCCAGGATGCACCACGTGGAGGACTAACAGTCAGGAATATCACTATCATTGGAAATTGAGACTTTATAAGCATTACTCAAATCCTCAGGATCATTAGCATCCCAAACGTTTGACTGGGGTGGGATGCTTTGACGATATGATATGAACATTGATAGAATGGAGGATGGAGTTTTATTGGGATTAGTGCTGTTTGTTGGTTGTGTTTTACTGGTTACGTTTTTTAGCAAGTGGGCATTTAGTGGAAACAAATGGGAGTTTGCATTTGGTGCTGGTGCTGGGAGAGTAAGTGTTTTGCCACACACACTCTTCCCCCCTGGTGCCGATGATAAGTTTCAGTTGAGTAGTCATTGTGCCACTTTGGAATACTGGCGGAGGCTTTTGGAGATTGCTTTACGTGTTTATTTATTACTGTTATTTAACTAAAACATAATAATACAATATTTTCTACTATATAATCAATAAAATACAATTATAATTTCATTTATCTATATTCTTAATAATGAAAATTTATGTAAAATATAACGCCAGTTAAATTGTTACCTTGAACTATTGATGAAGAATTTTGGAGATTGTTTTACTAGTATATCCATTATTATTATTGTTGTTATTATATTTCCTGTTCAGGATTGAGTAATTTAAAAGTAATATAAATAGAAGATGATCTACTGTAGATCTTCTAGTAGCTTTGCTGCAATTGTTTCCAAAACATCAATAACAATATGATTATCATCATGATCAATGTTAATCATTTTTATTTATTTGCCACAAATTGTTTCCAAAATCTTGTAGGTCCAAATCACCTAAATTCCGTCGAACGATTTCATCACATTGCTTCCATTTTCCGCCACAGCTGGAGTCTCGATCGACGCAATTATTTCATCCAATCGGATCTATTCGTATCGGCCTGTCTCCACACATCGTTTCGCTATCCCCGTCAGCATCATGTGACTTTGTTGTTTTTGAGTTTGGCTAAGATCGGTCAAATCAAACACGATGACCAAAAGGCCTTGAATATTCTCGTTGCCGATTTACTGCACTGGTTGCATGCTACCAAGTTTTGGTAGGTTTCTTCTTCCTCTTATTATTATTATTATTATTATTATTATTATTATTAAATACTGTACTAAAAGTACATCTTTACTTTTTTATTGAGGGGTTGCTAATTATTTTAAGAATTTGGTCATGTTTGTGAAGTTTCAATTTCATCATCATCGGGGATAAACACCCCCTTCCACCGGTTATTATCACCCAGGGTAATCCAAAAAAACTAAAACGTCGACTTTAATAGTGTGTACTTAAAGAACGGCACTTGAGGTGTGCTGACACTAAATGTTAATTACATCCCCCGAGTTAAACCCTTCCAATGATCTCTGTTGGCTGTAAACAAACGGATGCCCATTGAAATAATTCATTTGGACGAGGGGGCTTAGCATAAATAAAAGGACTGAGTTCGCATGCTACAATGTTTCAATTTGTGATAATGGTGATACTCCCCATTCTATGTGATGCATTCTCGATTGAAACGAAGATGAATCGGCGTACTCAGTCAATTGGGCTTCCGTCTTGGCAGGTGGATGCAAGCATATGTGCCCAGAGTAGTTAAAATGAATTTTTATGTTGATGTTGAACTTAGGAAGACAAACTCGACAAAACATCATTCGACTTCGTCAATCTACGAACAATGGCGTTGTTTTAAGGATGTCGTTTATTATTTAAGAACCTTTATTTTTCTACGTTTGTTGTATAGTTAAGGCTTCTTTTAAATATGAAACCATAGGATGTGACTATTTTATATATTTTACAAAAATGAGAATAATGTACAGGTGATTATGTAATTATTGAATAAATAATAACATGAATGCTTCTCGAATCCTTATTAGCATTCCCTTTAGATGTAAATAATGTAAGTTATAAAACCACTACAAATTACATAACAATTATACTTTAGAAAAACACAAGGGGCAACAAGATAACGGTAGCAGTAAAAACAACATCAAAGTCTCGTAATTTAGAAAGAATATGGAATAACAAAATGGTTCCATTTATTCGAACATTTTGTCAAAATATTTCTTTTATACCATGAGATATTCTTTTCAAATAGACCGTTCGAATGGTTCTTAGCCACTTTTTCTGTGGTCTGCCAACCTTTTTTTTGCCAATTGTCCGTTTTTACCGGTCTTTTGACTAAGTAATTTTCTTCTTCCAATTGAAGATTGAGTTGTCTTTTGGCTTTCACTCAACACTATCATCTGGGTTGTGTGATCACTTATTTGCCGTTGTTTGCTTGAATGACATCCTCTTATTGTTTCTGTAGTAATATAGTTTTTTACAGAGGCCAAGCTGCTAATCTTGCGCTCAAGTCCTCCTCATTTATCCAAGCCTGGGACTGGTTAGATTGGTTCATTTCTGATCTTTTGTGGGTGGATTTAAAATCACTTGAATGAACTATATTGTGTAGATAATAATGATGTTGCATACAAACGTACAATTTTGATGCATTTGATAAAACGGTAATGCGCTGCTGATGATTCCAAATAAGGATGAAACAGCTGTACAGTGCTCCTGGTTGACTGGAAAACCTAGTAAATTTATTATTCAAGTGAATCTGACAATACTAATATAACATTTCTAAAAACGTGTTTGTCAATTACTATCTTTAATTACCAAAGTCACGTGGATTATTTGGATACTATTTCGCACGAATTCAATGGTTGGCTCCTTTTCCTCGGATTTGTCATCAAATTGATTTCTACAAAAAATGCCTTTTTGAATCCATCGGAATACAGTACTATCGCTAATTGTTGTTCGGTTCATCCAGCTTGGTCAGGATCGGCAATGACGTCGTCAGTGAATGACTGTCCCAACGAGCTTAGAGCCAAACGTCTGATTTCTGTCCTATTCGAACTGAAAAATACTCTCGTCTCGAACAAGAAATTGCGACAGCGGATACGAAAAGAAGGCAATTGTACTAGTTCTTCATCTGGTGGTGGTGGTGATGACAAAAGTGAAAGCGAATGCGTTGGTGAAATTGAAGGTGGTCAGATGGATCAGAGAATGAAATTGTCCAAGTAATTATAATTTGTGTATATCGCTACTTATAATGATTTAAGTAGTATGTATTTTATTATAAATGTTGTACGTTTTGATACTTTTCACTGTAGATTGTGCAGTTTTCTCGACGTAGTTCGTTTTCTCATTTTGTCGTGGAGTGTCCATTCTACAGTAGACGGCATGCAAATTTTGGAATTGATGGCAACTGATCAAAAAAACGATTTAGAGTCCAAATCCTCAAGTACCGATGTTGAATTTTCACCAACTGTCATCATTTCGTCGCTGCTAGATCGTTTGGGTCAAATGACCTTGTCAAAAGCTTATCGACATTTATGTTTGCAATATTGGCCTCAGACCAATACATGCATAGCTCAAATGACCGAAATATGGTTTGATTGAAGTGTTGTTTGTACAGTTTATAGATCATTGAGACTATTGTATAGTGTACACACTCAATAGAGATAGTTGTTACTTTTTTCATGTGGTCTTTCAGATAAATAATTTGATATTTTTGATTATTCAGAGATTATTATTGTGATTTATATTTTGTCATGTAATGAACCTTTTTTATTCTATTCTGTTTTTGCTGTTATTCAAATATTTCTATTGGGTTTTGTAATTTTGCCATCACGCCTTAGGATCTTTAGTTGGACTTAACATGACTGGTTAGCACAGGAGGAAGTTCATGTTTTTTTCTGTACAATATTGTCAACTTGAGTTCTTACCCAATTGTGTAAAAGAGATCAACTATCCTGGGGAGATTAACAGCTGATTCTCATTAATCTATGTTATATAAAGCTTTTTGCACAGGATCTAAGAACCTGAAACGTGAACAATCAGCGTAGCTTTAGACACGAGGGTTCAAATGTTTGGTACCTGTAGTAAACTTTAAACCGCTGCCTATTTGGATAACTCGGTTGGTTATTTTTGGGTTGTGACTACTGACAATGAGAAAAGTAGGCGAAAGTGTAAAATATATTTTTATGAAAAATCGATTGAAGAAAAGTTTTTGAACAAAAAATTGAATAAATGTAAAGTAACAATTTTTAAGTATATTTTTTCCTTATTGCAACGTAGCATGGCGATATAGGCTCCTTGTAAACTGGCATAACTGTCATAAAGTTGATCATTTATCTGCTGTTCTGTAATTGAATGATTTTTTGAGGATGAGGAATGCGGAATGACTTTAAATTGTATATTTATTTACAACAGCCATTGTTTTCCTAGAAAATAGATGCTTTCTGTATTAAACGATTCCAGGTTGCAAAACACTAGAATTTTTATGTTCATACGTAGTAATGACATTGTTGAAATTTGTGATTTACATATGCTGATTGTTAACTAAGACAGTAAATTGTATTTGACAAGTTACATTCTTTTATGTTACAATGATGATGACTAGTGTACAGACAGGATTGGGATCCAATTTGATAGTGTGAATTTTTTTATGATAATTATAATAATATACATTTAATTCACTTAGATAATCAACCTAATATTCATATTATCTGGTTATACATAAAATTGAGGTTGATACTTATTTGTAAAAGCATGGTTACCTAAAGACTTCGTGTAATTTTTTTTGCAATGTTCACAACGTGGAAGTTACATACTGTCCTAGACTGAGATAGCACAATGTGGGAATAAAAATTTTTAAATGGCCTATGATTGATGAGTAATTTATATCAGTTTGTACTAATTGTTATTAAACCATTTTTTAAATCTTATATTTCCACTTAGTGGTACATGAAAATTGTCATCCTAGGGCAGTATGTAACTTCCATGTTATGTGAATTGCACAAAAAACGCATTAAGTATGCTTTAACAAATGACTGAATTTTAAGTCTTCTTGAAAAAAGTCAGTTTCACATGATGAATAAGGGTAGTCAATCAACATAATTTTTATAAACAGACCATACAAATATTTCATTAAAATGGAACAGCCGTCGATATCACGTTGGTGTCAAAGTCTTTTTCGTGTATTCAGCCTTGACAAAGTTTGTTTACTTAATTCTTATATAAGCACTTACTGTCGGATAGTATTAATATTCGACTGATAAGAAGAATAGTGTACGAAAAGCAGTTTGAACGTACATAGTTTTTATTGAAAGATTTCGTTCAAACATAGCATGTTCCATTTACGTACAATTAGTTTTTAATCCATTCGCTTTTAAACAGTTTGTTTACGTAACTTACAAATACACTGGACATTGAATTATTCATATTTTTAACGCATTTTCTGCGTGCATACTTCTTACATCGATGAGCAATGAAAAACCAATCATAATAATTAGATATAGTACGATTATACTATTTTCAATACGAAGGTTATACAATTATTTTTATATTTAGCTTTTGCTGATAAAAATCTTTATTTATCATTATTCTTCCTATTCATTATTAAGCCATAATAGAAATAATTGCCAAATGTTGTAATCTACGCAGCAGCTTCATATTTTGTACTTTAAGCTGAAATGAAAGTCATTCTGTTATCAAAACATCCTTTGATTTATTGTATAGACATCACAATAGCATAGTTACTAAAAGACAATTTGTACTTTACACACGATTAAAATAAATATATGAATTCCGAACGAGAAAGAAGAGAATTTAAAAGGCTAGAGTTGAGAAACGTGGTCTTGCTAAAGAAAAAAAACACTATCGTATTGAACTGGAGTAAATAAATGAAGGCATGCTTTCAATGTAGACATTGAGTGTAAAAGCTCAAGATACACATAATCCTTAATGCCAAAATTTTGCGAACAATTTTCTTGCTTTTTAAAACTGTTGAATTGCATTTTTTTCTACTTTTAAAAGATTCCAGCCGTTTAGCTACTGTTCAGCTTTGACACTATCTATTACAACTAAGAGATGCCATTTGAACAGATCGAACTTACCTGTTATATCGTGCCTTGTTTCAAAAATTCTTAGTGAAAAATTGAGACATATATCTGCAATTGAAAAGATGCTTGAATGTATTGTAAATATCAATGGAAGGGCTAAGAATGGATTTAGACAGACAAATGATAGAAGTGTAGATAAGCTGTCCAAAATGTTTTGTCAAAAATGTGTACAATTAACCAATATGACCAGAAGGCCTTTGTTTGGATTTTCAACTGTACATTGCCTATGTGAATAAAGTACTACAAAAAAACTTATCATTAGATTTTTAAATGCATTTTACATGTGAAGTACTACAATTTGACTATGAAAACGAACATAAAATTAAAGTTAATGCAGTTGCCACAAATTGGAATTGTAAAGCCCATACGTACGTTTTGCAAATTGTCACTGTTTTTTTTAACTAATAAACCCGTTTTAAAATGCATGATTTTAATCGAATACTTTGATCATACAAGTGGACGTTTAGCATTTCATAAAGACTAGGTAAAATAATACGATTTAGAAATCAATACGTACAGTGATGATTGTGGTAATTTTGTTGTTATACAAAAATATGCCATCTCTAAATGGTCACTTGATATAGATACATACGTACATGTTTGCTATTTGTAGAGGGAACACACACATACCAAAAGCAATCAAGTGTCCTTGGGGTACAAATGAAACACCTGATAAACATTTCAAAGGGGGGGATGTTGAGTTTTCAACAAGTGCCTACTGACCAGATGTATCGCCAGCCTAATAGCTTTCGTGTTTGTATAAAACCGATGGTAATTGTTGTTCTTTTCATGCACATGTTGCAATTAGAGCATTACTTAGGCCAAATGATATACAAGTGTTGTATTTTTAAAATTAGGTGTTGACATATGGGCTTGTGTATATTATTCAAAGTTGTAATAGATTTTAATGCATGTAAGTTTACATATGGGGCCTCAAATTGTTTGTTTTAAATTTAGAAACAATTTGTTTAATAATTGTTATCTTTTCCAATTTGGTTTTTGATGGAAAAGCGCTATTTTAGTGAAGCCCACGCACAGAGAAATCCCGCATTAAGTGAAACTCAAACGCATGTTTACTTAATTTTTACTTTTGCCCCTTAGTAACCTCTGCCAGCGCGGTAGGGCAACCGTAGTTCCTATATTGAAGGTCAAAGAGTTTAAATTGTTTAGATAGCTTAAATGGTATCTCGACTTACATTTCGGGTTGTGCAATATGAAAAAAATTTATTCATTCATTTTGGTTGGTGACGTGGTCACCTCTTCATTATTTCCTATATTCATACGACATGTAGAACGATCGATTTCGATGGCTTGACAAACGTAGATAAACGTGGAAGAATAACAAAGTTTCTTGGCTGGTAGACGGCATCCTTGTGACGTCGCCACTGTTCGCAAAGATTGACGAGACTGCCTGATTTTTTGTCAGGGTTATCTCCCTTAGCCCAAGGGCTACATATGGTATACGTATACCTCTAGATACCTTTTAAGTATCCTGGGTGTATGTTCGCACCCACGCGCCGTAGCGGAAGCCCAGTTATACCGCTGTGCACTCGGACCCTGCTGTTATTAGTCTAGATGCCTAGGGGCACCTAGTCCAGGATGCACCACGTGGAGGACTAACAGTCAGAAATATCACCATCATTGGAAATTGAGACTTTATAAGCATTACTCAAATCCTCAGGATCATTAACTTCCCATTACTCAAATCCTCAGGATCATTAGCATCCCAATTTAGAGACCGTTGCAGAAATTACACTGCAAAGAACAGATACTACACATGATTTTAGCTCAGAGAGCCGAGAAGCGAAAAAAACATCTTTAATAATCCTTACGCTTTTTTACATCGTGATGTCATAACATTTGAGACAAAATCGAAGTACTGTTGCACTGTATTGGCATGCCAATGTGGTTAGCGACGTCGTCACCTCTTCACTATGTGTACAGTTTATTGAACAATCAACTTCGATGGCTTGATGAGCGTAACAAACGTAGGAGAAGAACGACGTTTATTGGCTAGTAGACGACATTCTTGTGACGGTTCTACGGTTAAGACAATATTGACGAAGCTGTTGTTATATTCCTTAGGTCAACAGTTACATATGGTATATGTACACCTTAAAATACTTTTAAATTACTTTCGGTGTATGCGTACATACATCCATCTGTACCGTTGTGTAATTGGTTTTTGAAAAGTTAGTCTGGATGTTTAAATACACCTAGTCCATAATACGTTAAGTAAAGGTGACACTGAAAATTGAGACTTTAAAAGCATTAGTAGAATTAGTTGGGATTATTAGCATCATGTAGGGACATGTATGTTTTGTTTATTTTCCTACTAACTGCTTGTCTCCATAAATTGTAAACAACAAAAACAAATTTATTTTATTGTGATGTTCGTTTTGTGAGAGCCAAGAAGTACAAAACGAATATTCACTTATATTTATGTCTGTCACATTTAGCATGATTGCTATTCAATCCAAACAAAAGTTAAAAATTATTTTTATTCAAACGTATTATAACAATCATGTTTGACCAATTCCCCCTGTTTTTATTCTGTCTATTGTGTTCCATGACTATTTTCAAGTACCGGTGTGGTCTAGCGGTACAGCGCATCAGTTCGATATTTACTACCGGCACCAAATGCGAGCCCACATTTGGCTTTGATAAAATGTCCACTGCCGAAAGATGAGTTTCTCGTAAAACATTCAAAGTAGTAAAAATAAATAGATGAAATTTTTTAAATAATATGTATCCGAGCACATACTAGTCATTCATCTTTGGTGCAACTGAGTTCATTTTTAGTCAAATAATATACCTTTTATTTGAAATATTTATAATATATTTGTATTTAAATGTTGACTAATTTTGTATTCAGACCGTAGCTACTCATTCTAATTACCCCTAACTATGTATTTTATAATTGTACCTACTCAAGTAACTAAACGAATTACTATAATAATTATAGTAGTAGTATTAATAATACTGTGTCCAGTTTGAACTAATAAAAACATGGCCGTTACATCAAACATTGATAAATAATAACTACAAAATTAAATGGAAAAAACGTGTTATATGCAACAATGCTTGTATTACACATTGCAATTTTCAAAGATTTAATCGAGTTTGAATTTTTAATGGTACAATTCAATTCTAAACATGTTTCAAAATAAGTAAAATTTGTGCAACTTTAAACTAAATATAATTTTTTTTATAAAAATTTTTAATTAGAACAAATGTCACTAGTAGTATTGAAAAATGACGAAATAGTAATCTTGTTTGAAATTTATAAACAAACCTTGTATTTCAGCTGTAAAAACAATTGAAACTCTATTGGATTAAGGCAAACTTGATAAAACAACGTTGAAAATTGCAAATTAAAAGAACAGATGTTAGAAACAAACAACGGCTAAGAGCCAAAAAATAAATATTGTCTGTTTTTTTACTGCAAAAATGCTAATGCATAAAATTGACGCAAATAATTGGTTATAAATAACTACATAACTATGTACGCTTGTATATTGGTGCACACTATCAAATAAATAACTTTTAAATATTATTATTATTATTATTATTATTATTATTATTATTATTACTGTTATTATTACGGTTATTATTATTAATAATAATAATAATAATAATAATAATAATAATGTTATTATTACTGTTATTATTCTATTAATATTATCACTATTATTATTACTATTATTATTAGTATTGCTGTTATTATTATCATTAACATTATTATTATCAACATTATTATTAGTAATAGTATTATTATTATTACTGTTATTATTACTATTATTATTATCATTATTATTATCACTGTTATTATTACTATTATTATTATTGTTATCATTATCATTAACATTATTATTATCAACATCATTATTATTATTAATAATAGTATTATTATCATTATTACAATTATTAATATTATTATTATCAACATTATTATTATTAGTAGTAGTAGTAGTATTATCATTATCATTATTATTTGGATTTTGATTTACTAACACATTTTTAAAAGTGTGTTTGTGTGTGTAAGTGAAAACTGAATCATTAAAACCATTTGCGTTTGTCAACACAACTTTCAAATGTTGTTAAAAACGCTTTTGTATCAAAATTGGACAACTGTCACGTGCGGTGGATTGCGAATTGTACAAACACGATAAAGTGGCAAACAATTACTGTCACCCCCAGTAGTTAAATGTCACACAAGATTGTTTTTAGCACTTTGCACATGTAACAATTTTTATCCGTTACAAAAAACACGTTGCCAATGTTAATTTGGTATTTATTGGGGATAAAAACAAGCGTTAAGAATAAATCAAAATTTTGAATTAAAGTTATAGGCAACACATAAATTCACTGATTTTGCATATATACTTATTATTATTATTATTATTATTATTATTATTATTATTATTATTATTATTATTATTATTATTATTATTATTATTATTATTATTATTATTATTATTATTGCATTAAACTTTTATATAAGCGGTGACATTAAAATATCGCTTTTTCACTGTTTGCATTTAAAAAAACACTATTAAATGAATATTAACTTAAATATGGAAGACTCTATATCATTTATTATCACTTTTAATATATAGCATTCATTTGGTAAAAGCTGTACAGAAATAAATGTAGTTCTCATTGTACTACTACCTTAATCGTAATGTAAACATTTCTTAAAAGGTTATATATATAATTATTAGAATATTTTTAATCGTTATTGCTTTGAATACAATTCATAAAAAATAACTTTCATCAGATGGACAATTTGGAGAAGCTCAATTGGGGCACACATTTACAGGGGCTAAAATAGGAGCTGTCAAAATTAGCATATTGAAATTGATTGACTTTCCTTACATCACTTAAGCATATTAGGCACATCAACATTTTACTAAAATAAGCATTAAACATCACATTAGCAATATCAATATTCAAAACACTAAAAATATATGTAGTGCCAGTGGCGGAAATTGAATCTACCCAAGTATGACTCGAGCGCTGGACCGCTAGACCCCCGCTGGACCGCTGGACCACCCCGTCGATATGTAAGTAGGTAGCTACAGTAGAAGGGAAAATGTTACAAACAAACTAAACTAACCTATTATATTGCTTATTAGAGAGTAAATGGACAAATTAATTTTACTGATTTTGCTTTCAATATATCAAAATTAATTGTCTTTATATAGGACAAACGTTTTGCACCTAAATGTGATTAGCACTTGTGCACACATTTTCAGACTAACTGATTAATTGTCTGTTGCCATTGAAGACACCATTTTTTACAAAATACAAATGTGTGTGTGTGACATTTTAAAATGTTTCATTCTTTTTACAAATAATTAATAATTTGAAAATTAATTATACCTGTTTTTTTTTGGTAACAATAAAATGAGATTTAGTGTACACTTACAGTATTCATTTATCGAATTGTGCACGTATTTTCAAATGACACATTTACACTATAATGTGCAAGTGTGAACCAAAACTGAAATATCATTTTTCTAAGTTTAATTTTATTTATTTATTTTTTTAATTTTATTGCATTTTTGCTTTCGTAATTTAGAATAACTTTTTTTTTTAATATACTAAAAATGTTTTATCTATATGTTTACAAAATGTTACATTGAAAAAAACTTGAATTTATAAATTACAGTAGTTAACAAAATTGATGCTTCACAATATATAATTTTACTTTTTGACTTCACAATATATCATTTTATAATTTTGAAGTAAATAATTATTTTTACATATTATAAATATTTATTTTGTGAAAAACTGCATATATTTGATTTGTTACAATAAAAATTGCTACTTTTTTACAATACCCAAAACATTGAATAATTTAAAGTTGATAACCTTTTTTTAATTTTTATATTATAAAATAAGTTATATATATATATATATAATTTTTCATATTTGCTTACTGCTTTAAGTGTTTTAGGGGAAACATCTTTTAGCAGTGGACATTTTAGTAAAGCCGAACGTAGGCCCGCATTTGGTACCAGTAGTAAAAATCTAACCCAGATTCGAGTTGTGTGCTGTACCGCAAGACCACCCCCGACATATATACGCACAGCTCCTTTCATTTTAAAAACCATGAAGCAACAAAATTGTTCCATTTAGTTATATTTTATGTTTTTGGCATAAAAGATTCCGCCTAATAAAGATTGAGTTTTCATTCGGTTTTCACACTCACTTGACCGTAGTTATTATTAAATGGCGTCATCTTGTTTCATTGGGTAGATAATAAAACCAATCAAGGAAAAAAGAATTTAAAAAAATCCTATTGGTTAGCCTCCATGAATGAGTGTGAGTCACGTTGGTGTATTCTTCTATCAAAAGGAGATTCTTTAACCTTGAAAATGTATTTAAGGTGGAAAAATCAATATTTACATAGCACTATACGATTTGTATTGCGTCATAGTGCAAAGTTGGTTACACATTGAGAAACTTTCCTGTTCCCAACTGCCGAGTGATCACACACTCACAAAAAGTTATCTAACTCTTATTGGTTCCTTTTTTTCGCAACTTTTTCCCTTTGTTGGTTTTATCATCTACTTTTCATTGACATAGGTGTGTTTTTTAAGCATTCAGGTTGTCAGTCTTAGGTTTTAAACATTTTCCTTTTTCAACCGGGGTTCCTATTAAACCAAATGTAGTGTGTTTTGAATATAGTCCCTCATTTATATTGTATTGTAGTTCTGAAAAATTTGGCTTAATTTTGTTTTTTGATTCACTTAAATTATTTTTGTTTATTAATCAATTTTCGAACTACTTTTTTAATGTTCCCTTTGTGATACTGTTATATATATATATATATATATATATATATATATATATATATATATATATATATATATATATATATATATATATATTGTACTTTTATTTTAAATTCCTGAATGGTTTATCTCATTTAAAAACACTTTATTTATATAGTTCTCCATGTGGCAAACTACTGTGATTTTATATTCTATAAATTTTAAATGTATAATATCAAGTTCAAACTTTTCACCCAAACTTTGATATAAATAAAAATAAACTTAAAATCATTTCAGTAGGTTAAGTTGTAGAATTTAGCACAATATACATACGTTTAAATTTAACAAATATTGCATTTAATTAACTATTAAACTGAAGTTAATTCATTGTTGACAAAAACAAATGTTGACAAAACAAAAAGTCCTAGTGAAAGGGTTCTCTCACTTGCTAAACCGGTAGTAACGTAACAGCATTTGAGGACACTGGGCAATTAGAATTGATCAGATTCACTATAAATAATAAATTTACAGGTCGAAGGTCATCCACCCAGCAGCTCAGTGGTTTAAGGCGCTGGCCTGATACCAGATAGGGCGTGGGTTCAAGTTCATGTGTGTGTAAAACTTGAAAGGTATGCGCTGCTGATGATTCCAAATAAGGATGAAACAGCTGTACAGTGCTCCTGGTTGACTGAAAAACGTAGTAAATTTATTATTTCAAGTGATTCTGACAATACTAATATAACATTTCTAAAAACATAATCCCTTAAAACCCCATTGTTAAATGACTATATTGTTAAAACAATGTTTACAATTACATTGTGTGTGTGTGTGTGTGTGTTTAAAAAAAACTGTAAAGAAGTATTTAGTGCCGCAATGTGTCTTTTGTTTAAAACAAACCGGTTGGTCGTAAGTGCGGTTAAGAAGAAAGGAAAATTGGAGCGCAAAATTAATAACAATTTAGTCGCTTCAATAAATAAATGGTAAATAATAAAACCAACTAAGGGGAAAAGAATTTTAAAAAATTCTATTGGTCAGCCTTCGTGAGTTAGTGTGAGTCACGTTAGTGCCTTCTTCTATCAAAAGGAGATTTTTTAACCTTGAAAATGTATATAAGGTGGAAAAATCAATATTTACATAGCACTATACAATTTGTATTGCGTCATCGTGCAAATTTGGTCACACTTTTTGAAACTTTTCCATTCCCGACTGCCGAGTAATCACACACTCACACAAAAGGTTGTCTGACTCTTATTGGCTCCTTCTTTCGCAACTTTTTCCTTGGTTGGTTTTATCATCTACGAAATTATCAACTAAGTAATTATGCTAAAATAATATGGACTATCGATACTTAAAGTTAATTGTGTTTTCACTTTTTTATAATTATAAATAGTTAAGTGTCTTGGATAAATTGCATTCAAGTGGGTAAATGGTGATAGTCACACTTAAAAATTTTATACATATCAAGCTAAAAAACATAAATGGATTACGCAACACAAATTTCAAAAAAAATAATTTTGTTTACATAAGTTTATAAGTGTTTACATAACCCAACACACGTCACTTCATACACTATATATATTTAAAAAATTGATCAGTATACGTCAAAAACGAAAGCTTAGTTATACATATGTGCCTTTGGTACCAGCTATGTCAATATAGAGTCTTGGTTGCACTTTGTCCAGGATGTGCCACTAAGAGGTACCAGTCAGGATAATCACCATCATTGGAAATTGAGACTCAATAAGTCATTAAAATTGTTAACATTTTTTGCTTATTCGTGTTTATTTGGTAGATGATAAAACCAACCAAGGAAAAATGTTGCGAAAGAAGGAGCTAATAAGAGTCAGACAACCTTTTGTGTGAGTGTGTGATTACTCAGCAGTCGGGGATGTTAAAGTTTAAAAAAGTGTAACCAAATTTGCACAATGACGCAATACAAATTGTATAGTGCTATGTAAATATAGCTTTTTTCACCTTATATACATTTTCAAGGTCAAACAATTTCCTTTCGATAAAAGAATGCACCAACGTAACTCATACTTACTCACGGAAGTTGACCAATAGAATTTTTTTTAATTCTTTTTCCCTTGGTTGGTTTTATCATCTACCAAAAAAAGATAACTTTCAAGTTAAAATAGCAAAAATTGAAAAATAAGAGTTCACTGACAAGTACTATTTTAGACTCTGTAGGTGCAAATAGACACACAGGATACTTGAAAGGTATGTTAAAATATACATATACCATATGTAACCATTTGACCAGGAGGAATTACTCTAACAAAATATTAAGCAGCTTGGTCAATCTTTTTGCAAACATCAAAAAGATGCCATCTATCAAACATGAAACTTTGTTATTATGTTGTACCATTTACGTTTGGGGCCAAACACAGTACAACTGTTTCAACCTTTTTGAGAGTTATCATGAGTACATTCCGTTTAAGTCTTACATGGTTTTGGTTTAAAACTTTTAAAGAACATGAGTTTGAGTTAATATGCAATTTAAAGGATAAAACATCTGTGCAGTGATTGCAATTGACATTTTTGTAAAGCTGGAATTTATAATACTATACAAATTATAGAATTATATATCCTTCTAAAAATCCCATCAAAATTCAATTTTAAATAAGGTGACATTTTTTAATTGTCTTACAGGTTAAGACATCACGTACCTGAAATACATTTTTTCCAATTATCATTTAAACAAACTCTAATTGACATTATTTGTTTATGTTATTATTACTGGGAAAAAAAATAAAATTTACTTGTTTATTTGTTTGAAGCAATTAGATGTAAACTATCTAGACTTTGCACTTGAATGGATTTGGTTTGTCCAAATATGTAATATGGTAATACTCTGGAGACATGTTCGTGGTTGTTATTTTTACAAATTATAATTCAAACCACACACTTCAAGTTCCAATTGTGATTATCAATTGGATTTGGGTCATTCGATAAACACGTGCAACACAGTTTCAAATAATTTGGACAACGCTGGGGAATTGTCCTATAAAGCACTTATTTTAACAAAAAATTGCAATTGCTAGAAAATGCATTGACAATACGTTTTTTTAGATGACGAATATTTTTTACAATTGGCGCAAAAAGTTTCAAAGTTTGATATAGTTTTGAGCCGAGGACTTCGCCAAGCAACTCCTCGGTAAAAATTACCTATTTTTTTTGAACAGGTATTCAATAAAAATAATAAAAGTATTGTTTTTTAACAAATTGAATACTTCAATATTTTTACAACAAAAACAGGTGATAAAGATTGGAAACTTACAGATATTATTCAAAAACTGTCGTTTATTTGCGTAAGAGTTCGTAAATACATTTACTACGTTACTGTGACACAAATCTTTCATTTTATTACTGCTATCTTGATCTAGTCATTATTGTCTGAATGTTTTAAGAGAAACGTTTTTTAGCAAATGGATATTGAGGAAAAAACCAAATGGTTATCATCATTTAGTGTCACCGATGGCACTCGAACCTATGCCCAGTCAAGTTCGAGTCCATCGCTGTACTACTAGGCCACCCAGGCTAGTTAAACAGGTAAATGTTTTTCATTTGCACAATTTTGAGTTGTTTTTACATTAACGTAGATTTCTGTAAAACGATTTTATTAGGTGCTAATGGCATATTCTCTTTTAAAAGCAAGTATACTAGCCTTCGCTTTAAAACTTTCCTTTTCCCAATAAACTTATAAACGATTAGGATAAGGTTTGGCGTAAGTGATGTGTTAATAATAATAATAATATAATAATAATAATAATAGTAATAGTAATAATAATTATAAGAAGAAAAATAATAGTAATAATAATAATAATAATAATAATAATAATAATAATAATAATAATAATAATAATAATAATAATAATAATAGTAATAATAATAATAACAATAACAACAACAACAACAATAATAATAATAATAATAACAATAATAATAACAATAATAATAGTAATAATAACAGTAACAATAATAATAATAATAATAGTAGTAATAATAATAATAATAATAATGTTAATAGTAATATTGGTAATAATAATAACAGTAGTAATAACCGTAATAATAATAATTTCATTTTTCTACACAAATTAATTATATTATGTGGGGTACATTGCCTAATTTTTTAATAAAAATATTTTTTAGCAGGTGGACTTTTAATGAATTCCTCGACACGAAAACCATCATCAAGTACCCGCGCTCACTCATCCATCAGCCGAGTGTTTTAACCACTTATACTACGAGGCACATTTTCTTAGAATATTACAGTTTTTAATATTGGGCACATACAATTTAATAATATTTAGAATTAAACAATTTTAAATTTAAATTTGACCACTTTTTCTTGTTTAGACTTACAACAGCTTTCTTAAAAATAAATATAATAAACCTCTAAACGGATTTTTGCATTTTACAAAGTCGTAAGGTATTTATAATACAAAAATTAAAAAAATCAATAATAAATACTTATTATTATTAAGGTAAAGATGATGATAATGATTATTATTATTATTATTTACAGCGCAAAAATGCAACACAATTTAAAGGAAAACAATTAAAGTTACAGATGAAATTAATAAAATAGATGCTTTATTTGTTACGTACGTAGTACATACGTCCTAATGGACACATATTTTACGCATAATTACTTAAAAGCATGCTGTTGTCCGCTTGCACTGACGTGCATTTCGCCGTAGCAAATCGATGATTCAAAATAATTGAATTGTTGGTGTTCAATTCGTTACTAAAAGCATGTAAGTCAGAACTCATTTGAACGGAATTGGAAGTCGTCAAGTCGACACAAAATCCGCATTCGCTGGAATTCGTTAAGTCGGGTCGTTCGACTATCGCAGGTGTCGACAAATCTGGGAACATTGCGACGACGTGCTGCTTTTGAGAACAACCGTGAGCTTTCAAATATTCTTCACTAAATTGATGATACAATTTATTCGAGTTGAGTTGGGCATTCATTTGATTGATTTTTTGGTGTTGGTATATCACGTGAGGTGAATGAGTTGATTGGCTCATTGTTAAGAAGTTTTGATTGGTCAATTTTTTCTTAGTTTTGTAGCGCCGATTTTGAAACCAAATTTTTACCTAAGAAAATTTATGGTGCAATGTTGTTAAATACTTTTTTGGTTTTTTGTAAAACTTGCATTACCATGACATACATTTTCTACTTGTTTTAAGCCACTATTAAAGAGAGGAAATGGATGTACAAAAGTGGGCTTTAATGTTACAGGATTTAACAAAAACTGCATATTAAAAAATGTACCTGACTTCTTAAAACCGAAAAAAACCTCTAATTGACAGATTGTTTAATCTTGCAAAAAAACACATTTTTAGTAAACGAACATTTTCTAAACGAAGACCAACAATTGGTGTCAATGGTGGAACTCCAATCTATAACAACACATAAAGCTAACCCTGTCACTTCGAAAGATAACACAAAAGTAGGAATAGATAAAGACTGTTATTTTTCATTTTATTACAACAAATGAATTTTTGGGGGGTTTTTATTACTTAATAGTTTACTAGAAACGGCTAGACACATAGATAGTTATTTATTTATTTAATACTTTAACGGAAAACGTATCTTTCAGCAGTAGACATTTTAGCAAAGCCGAACGGCAAGTCCGCATTTAGTGCCGGTAAAGGGATTTGAACCCATGCTTACCTAGATCCAGGTCGAGTACTGTACCGCTTGACCACCTCGGCAAAACCAACCAAGTATTGAGTGGATACAATTTGCAACCTGTTAAAATTTTATTTGTATAAGCTGAAAATGTTTGCTCTAGTGCTTTTCTCATGTTTACTACAATTGTATGTCAAATTGTTCATCAAGAGGATCAAGAGGACGCCATTCCAGTAAAC